>JAASGO010000630.1:0-18081 GCA_023334245.1 Globisporangium cederbergense | reverse complement strand
TCTGTCTGTCTGTCTGTCTGCCACAAGGCCAGCGCTGTCGTGTTGGCTTCGAACGCGCTCAACAGCTCCTATCCCCTCCTAGAGAGCTTTTCACTGGTCAAGAGCTCTTTCATAGGACCATTGGCAAATTGAAGACGAGTCGACCTTTGGTGACCGATCTGATGACTCAATGGCTTCAGTTCATTGTGGTCGTCCAATCCGCTTCATGAGTCGACCACTGTGAAGATTGAAACACCGGCAGCAGGTCTCGAAGGCCAAGCTCCGGGAGCTTTGGGGCTTTTGATGATGAGATGACCACGCGCTACGTCAAAGAGTGTGGCAGTCCCATCGCGATGATGGGACGACCACTGTAGCCATCAGTGCGCGCGACGACTTCCTCGCTGGTGGTCGTCACATCCATGAACCTGCTCTTTTTCGCTGACGGTTCATTCACCTCCTTATAGAGGGTAGCAACCTGACGTTGCAGTTTTTACAAGCCAGTTGTTATATGTCAGCAAATGCAAATAAACCGCATAATCATTATAAAAAACTCAAGCGCCACGTGTTGAAGCGCTCCTTGTCGTGACATCACCTCAAGAAGCATAGCATCGTGTCTTCACTCACAGTCAAGCCATCTCACCAGCACCACCAGCACCAACTGGTAGACTATCAAGATGCAGCCATTAGCACCACACAACTCGCCCTTTACGCAATGCTGCGACTGGATCAACTCAACTTCAGCGGCGAGAGTATCCATTACTCGACTGTCCCGTTCGTCAGCCAATCAGGCGTTGCAGAAAAGATCAGCAAGTACTATACTGTAGATTGTCGCCGCAATTCGTTGTCGTTGTCCATCCCGCTAGCTGTGCTGTTTTGAAGCCGTGAAGTTCACAAGAGTGAACAACGGAAAATGGGATCAATTTAGACCTCCGACTGGTTGTCTCCACGATCGCATTTTCCCTCTCCATCGTCCAATAGTCCGTAGGTGCCTTTGAGCGCGATCACATCCTCTTTTTTTATTCCCAGCTTTACGTGGGCAATCAGCGCCAAAGCGGAAGATTGCTATGAGAGGAAGGAGCCTGAAATACGACAGCGGAAAATGAGGCGATACGCGTGTTTGCGTCCCTCGTTGACATATCCGCTCTCTGGCGTTAGCGGTGTGCTATGAGGACTTTAGACGTCTGCGACAACCATTGGTGTCCGGTTGTCCGGTTCATTCTCCAACGTACTCGCCTTTGAAGAAGCGACAGTTGGGATCCACAGCCCACACACTCACCCTTCCAGTTTTTATTAGACCAGCTGTACGATGTCGCACGCCGCTTTCCTCGCGACGCTCAAGTCCATGACCATCGTCACTGCACTGGCCGTGCGCCTGAGCCCACTGCCAGGCATCTGGCGCGTTCACAAGACCAAGAGCACCGAGAACGTCTCCGTGCTGCCCTTCGTCGCGCTCTTCGGCACAAACTACCTCTGGTGAGTCCGTTGTCATACATGTGCTTCCCTTTATAAGTCACTCCTGCTAACAGCACTCGCTCATCACAGGCTACTCTATGGCTACCTGGACGCGAACTATTACCCCGTCGTGACGGCCTCAGGCTTTGGCTGCCTCGCGTCCGCGATCTACACGGCCGTGTACTTCCTGTATACCCAGGAGCGATGCTACGTGTTCAAACTCGCGTCCGTGGCCGTGTTCCTGCTGGCGCTCATCACTGCCTACGCGTGCATGGGCAGCTTCGGCGTGATCAACCGTGGGCGGGCGAACGTGATCGAGGAGCTCGGGTACGTCGCCGTGTGCGTCAACATCTTCTTGTACGCGTCGCCTTTCGAGACGATCAAGAAGATCGTGGTCACTAAGTGCGCGGCGTCGCTGCCCATTGCCATGTGCTGCATGCTCGTGGTCAACTGCTCACTCTGGGTCGTCTGCGGCCTCGTGGACCACGACATGTTCGTGCTCACGCCCAATGCAATCGGCGTCGCGCTCTCGCTCGTGCAGGTGCTGCTCTACGTGATCTACAATCCCAACCGCAAGGTGCACCACTCGCTCGAAAACGGCGAGGGCCTCGCGATCTCCACGCGCTCAAACGCCGACGGCTCGCACTTCTCGATCATTATCTCGCCCAAGGATGAAGGTGCGTTTGCGTTCGGGAAGGTGGGATCCGAGCGCCAGGGGCTCGTGATTGAGCCACGTCACTCTCCGCTCGCGGTGCTGGGAATCACTGTGGCTTAGAAGGATTTCTATAAATAATTATATGATAAAGTACGTATGTTGATCACACTCAGCTCTTTGCTGCAAGCAGCTACTGAGCGAGACCGGGGAGGGGGGAGCGCGTCATATCTTGCCCAACTTTGGGCCAAACGAGCTCCTTGCTCAAATGTGATCTATCCGTCGTCACAATCCAACTGACCGTTTGTCTGCTTCTACTCGTTGCCTACTCAACTCAATACAAACTGCCGGCCTATTAGAAGCCTACTGGTAAAGATGTACTGCTATTTGTATCCAATGAGATAGCGCAAATCATAACAATTCGTGTAATAGCCAATCATATTGAAGGTTTATTTCAGCTGCACCTGTATGGCATACAAACCCACGTCAAGTCTCCTTTCACTAGACTGCGGAATTGAATACAAAAACCTCTCCTGTTGCATTTGATGAACACACGCAGACGGCAGCGCAAAGAAGCACAACCATCTCAGACGGAACCGCGAGCAGGAGGCCGCGATGGACTAACAGATTGATTTGTGGCAGGGCGTTGCTGTATTGGAACTCGTTTGTGAGACAAGGGCCGGTTCCAATCAAGTGAGTGAGAAGCGGTGGAGCCCAGCAAAGTCACTCAATGATCTGCTGTGTTTGGTTTAGATGGCACAAGCTGAAGTGGGGCTGATAGATTTCGGTCAGTCTTGCGCCATTCGCGCCGTACGTCTGTCTGGGGCGAACGTACAGGTCGTTGTGCTCATGGTGGTGCGTATCCCTGTGAAGCCAATGGACAACTGATGATGAGAAACGTGAGCGTTTGGCGTTGTAATCAAATCGGAGGTTGAGTCGTAGTATCTTTGCCCAATGCCGGATCCATTCCGGTGTTGCACAGCTCGCTTTAAAGACAGACGAAGGCACCTTTGGATCAAGTGGCTACGTTTTTGCTGACTTCAATGGATTATTCTATTATTTTAGCTATGATACTCTAGAGTGCTGCTTCTTTGCTCTCTCACACCATTTGCTGCGGCGGTGGCTTGAGCGACGCGAGCGGCGAGTGCATGGTCACGAACGCCGGACTCTCGGGAACGAACTTGCTGTCGACGCGCAGCATCTCCTTAGGCGAGATGACAATCGTGACAGAGCCGCCATCACCATTCAGTTCGTCAGGCTTGGGGTACGGACAGCGCTTCGGGTGGAAAATGAGCCACAGTGTGCCCGAGATGATGCCGAGCGTGATGCAGACGAGGTTGGGCACGAGCATGAACCAGTTGTGGTCCAGGATCGTGTAGGCGATCCAGAGCGCGTTGTTGATCGAGCCGGCGACCACCATGTTGATCGGGATGAACACGCCCGAGCGGTGCTTGAGCACGTGGAAGAGCTTCTCACACGGCGAGCCATACAGGACGATGGTCACGCAGACTGCAGTGTATCCGACGACGTTCTTCACGCCCTTGTGGGACTGGTGCGTCACACCGCTGGTGCCCAGAATCGTGTACAGACTCATCACAAGCAAGAACGCGACGACGATCCCAACCACGCGGCGTACGTACGCACGCTCGGTCGTGTAACGATAGAAGATCGCGATGTAAATGAGCGCGATGAGATCCCCGATGGAGAAGGTCACGACGACGGGGAAGATGTTGCCGATGAGCGAGCCATAGAGCAGCCTGTAAAAACAACAATTACCACACGTCACAGCATATCGTCAGCATACATACGCCTAAAACACGCTTCATGGGCGAGAAACAACAGCAGCAGCGACGTACCACATGTGACAGTTCGCCAGCGTCATGACGAGTGAGATGATGGACGTGAAGCCGGTCTC
This sequence comes from Globisporangium cederbergense, assembly GCA_023334245.1. Classification (NCBI taxonomy): domain Eukaryota; phylum Oomycota; class Peronosporomycetes; order Pythiales; family Pythiaceae; genus Globisporangium; species Globisporangium cederbergense. The sequence goes on along the minus strand of JAASGO010000630.1, from coordinate 14,083 downwards.
CTTGGTCTTACAAATCCGTCGCACCGCCAGCGACGGGCTCAGAATCATCATCAGGGACGAGCAGGCCGTGAGGCACCGCAGTGCGAGCAGCAGCGCGCCACTCATGATGGTTCTTGGGTCTGTGTTGCGATAGGCGAGGGGAATACGGGAATGGCGTTCAGATAGCGAATGGCCCGTGGCTGGTTGGCAAGGACGGCGCTTGCATCGTTCCTGTCTCACGGGCGCTAGTTGAACGACTGCAGTCTGCGGCCAACACACACTGACAGAGGAGTTTCGCGTTCTTGTGGTGCTCCGCGAGCAAGTAAACAAGCAGCGGATGACGGATTGCCGCCGCATCGCGTCGTCCGGCTTGAGCACTGCCTGTGAGCCAACCGAGCCAATCATCGAGATTGGATGAGGTCATCCTATGGTGCAGAATGATGGTCGAATTGTGTACGCGCAATCAGATTGCGCCCGTCGATCACCGTCTCATAGAGATCTGTTTTCTATCTTCAGTTGGCCTGAACAGTGTTGCGGAAGGCTGTTGCTCAGAGGATCACGATTGCAAGAGAGAGAAAGAGAGAGAGAAAGAGATCATCATGATGGGATGATGGTGGTGGTGGTGGTGGTGCCAATGAATGTATCAGCCCTCTCTCCGTTGACAGATCAATTGACACCACAAGGTGCAGCTGTCAATGCGATGCGGAACGGCAGCTCGCTCGCTCGTGTACGAGTGCTGCTACCGTACAACTGTGGGTCCTTCCGCTGGCATATCGCATCTCTAGACCGACATCGGGAGGGAGCTCCGATTATTCGATTGTCCTCCTCGAAACGATACACCTTTTCTGACCTACTCGACGAGTTGCACCGAAAGTCGGCCTGACTCCGTCTGCAATAGAGATGCACACCGACGACCGATATCGATATAGAAGCGAGACGCGAGACGGGGTAGGCTGATGGTTCCGTCGAGCCGTACCACAGGATACGACGAGCTCCGCGCGTCGAGCTTCTCAGGTTATCTTGATTTGCTCCGTTTCGAGCTCTTCGCATTCTGTGGCAGTTCAGATCAAGCACGCTCAATGGACAACGCGGAGCTCTTCAACGGACATGAAAACAAACACGCTCCTATTGAATGCACGGTGAATGGATATGGTGGCACGTCTAGCGCATAGCTAGGCTCTATTAGAAATCTAGTAGACTATCTATCTACGCGGCTGGCGCCAACTGGGCGGCTCGCTCACGCTCCACGCGGTCTTCGACCTCAATGACAGGAAGCGACGCGAGCGGCGAGTGCATGAGCTGGAAGCTTGGGCTCTGAGGGAACTGCTTGCCGGTCGTCAGATCCGTCTTCGGCGTCTCAATCACGATCGAAATGGCGCTCTCGTCGTCGAGCTCGATCGAGATATGTGAGTCCACGCGCACCACGCGACTCGGATGGTAGAAGTAGTACAGACACAACTGCGTGAGTCCGAGTACGACGCAGATAGCGTTCGGCACGAACATAAACCAGTTGTGGTCCAGCGGCGTGTAGATCACCCAGAGCGCGTTGTTGGCCGTGCCGACCATTACCATCACGATCGGGATGAACTCGGACGTCTTGTGGCGGAGCACGAGTAGTACTTTCTCGAAGGGCGCACCGTAGAGGAGGACAGCCGCGACGATTGCAATGTATCCAATGATCGGCTTGAGTTGCTCCCTGGTCTGCTGGGTCACGCCCGTAATGCCGAGGATGGCGTAGACGGTCACGAGTACGAGGATGAGGGCCGTAACACCCAGCACGCGCAGCACGTAAGATCTTTCGGTGGTGTAGCGCACGTAGACGGCGATGAAGCAGAGCGCGATGACGTCTCCAGCGGCAAACGTGATAAACACGGGGAAGATGTTGTTGCGCAGGTAGCCGTGCAGCATCCACATGTGGCAATTACCGAGCAGCGCCGCGAGCGCGAAGATGGAGAGGTGGCCGACGCTCTTGGTCTTGTAGATTTTAACGATCACGGGCGACGGACTGAGGATCATGACCATGGATGAGCAGGCCGTGAGGATACGCAGGATCATGAGCAGTACGTCGCTCATGGTTGGTCGGGTATGTGGAGGCGGCGGCAGCAGAAGGCGAAGCGAGGGTGGAGGTCGCGGTTGTGGCGACAAACAGCATTAGATGGTTGGTAGTCGAGTGGCTTGCAATGTAAAATGCAGAATGAGCTCAGGTTGGTAAGAGGCTCAGGCTCAGCAGCGGGGTTGAGGAGCTCAGACAGAGACTGACTCACCGTTTGCTGGCATGGTTGGTTCTGAGCTCTAAGCTCTGAGTTGTGTCAAGCAGGCGCGCAATCAGATTTTTTCACAGCTGCACTCAAAGTCTGAAGTTTCCTTCGAGAGCTGAAAAGAATGAAAAGTGAAACATCTCAGTGTCCTTTTGACTCGGCTTCTGGGTTTCTTCTCGTGTTCTTGTGGCTCATGTTTGTTGTTGGATGGAAAGCCAGTTGGTCGACGCGTCGACACGCAAGTGGCCACGTCTGCCTTGTCACATCTGATAATGTGAATGGCTGAGAGCGCACGTCGTCGAGATTCATCATATGGAACGCAATGCTGAGACTGGAGACAAAATGCGATATGAACGCGCTGTTGTTGGGTATTGCGTGGGAGCTGGCGAGTTCCCATTGGCGCGTGGGGATATGAATGCGCTGTTACTATTGCCGCGCGTGACGCGTGCGTACCAAATGAGAACCTTCGCGTTTGTGATTCGTAACCAGAACGTCGGGTGTGAGATGAGTGAGTGAGGGTCGTTGAAGCAGTGACTGAAGGTCGGACTTGGATGACAGATGAGCTTTGCAATGTTGCAGTCTCAGACGTGCTTGTTGCTCAAGGCAACGAGCGTTTCATTTGAGCTCGTACGTGGCATCACTGTTGATGTTTTTTTAGAGAGGATGGATATACATGAATGGCAGCGATTTGATCGGACTGGTCTCTATCTTTTGGGTCTTGGTATACGCTTCGTATCTCAATCATAGCGTGGTAGATGTCGGTGGCGCTAACAAGATGGACGAGTGCATGCGTTTGCACACGAGGCTTCGGTACTGGTCGGCGGCGATCTTCACGAACGGGAGCGACGACGAGAGCTCGTCCCTAGGCGAGATGAGGAGCAAGATGCGCAAGCCTTTCGAGCGGGTTGAATCGTTCGCGGCGCTTAGATCGTTATTACAGTTACCCACATGACGCTCTGTAGTCGGACGCTTACGCTTCGGATTGTACATCACGTACAGTATCACTTGGGTCGCTGAGAGGGTGACGCCGATCACACTTGGTGTGCGGATAAGCATGTCGTTGTCCACGGTGCCGCAGATGAGCCAGAGCGAGCAGTTGACGGCGGCGACGGCGCGCATGGTGATTAGCAGCATCGCCGCACTCTTCGTCTTGAGCACCTATCTGATCGTCTCGAAGCGCGACACATACAGAAAAGATATTGATGCCGACCACAACAAAGCCTGCGACGTCGCGCACCTGCCCTCGACTCTGGCTCGTGACACCAAGCACGCCGAGCACGGTGTAAAGCGTCGCGAGGAGCAGCTAGGAGATACTGAAGATGGCAACCGGCAGGATGTGTGAAAATGCTAATGTACCAGAGAAAGTTATTGTCCCAGAGCGACACGAGCAGCAGCACCGAGATGTCGTCGTTGCACTTGCGTCGGTTAAACTGACAGACAGTTGGACGCAGTGGATGCTTTGAATGGCTACACGTTGTACTTTACTTTGCGGGGCGTCCGCTTTTCGGTACATTTGGTTCATTAGTGGTTGGCGTCAAAACCAGAGTGTAGCCATTACTATCGGGTGAGTACAAAAGGTGTTGTCCATGTTACCCTAAAATGCATGTCAAAGGCGGTGCTATCAAATTCAAGAGGGTTTGGTAGTACCGTGTGTACATTTGAGCCGCCTTTGACATGCATTTTAGGGTATATTTCTTGACACTATTATATTTTGATGTGGTGCACATATATAAAATAGAGCACTCCAAATGTATGTGGTGCACATCAAACTGTCTTGCTGTCCTGTTTGCTTGGATCCTTCCATGAGCAACCTTCTGCCACAGCATCATGGTAATGGCGTCGCCACGAGAACCGCTGCTGCTGCTGCTGCTGGCCCTGCTGGAGGTGGACATTGTCTGCGCGACGCTCTGCCAGTTCCTGCGATTTGGTGATCACATGGCGCTCTCGTCAGTGAGCCATCGACTCGTCACGACGTCGCTCACGCGCGCGCACTTTTTCCTGCGCGCGTGCTTTGTCGTGTCGACGTTCACAGGCGACGCCGACATGGCGCGCTTTCTCTCGCGCATCCACTCGGACATGATCCCGTTCATCAAGAGAGTGCGCCTCGACTCGACGCTTCGTTTTCATCCGCCACGACCAGCAGCAAGTGACGGCGACTCGTATAGTAACGAAAGTAGCGGAGCTCTGCTGCTGTCATTCCCAGAGCGAAGCGCGTGGGCGATCTTCCAGCACATCGAAGTGCTGGATTTCACGCGCGATGTGACAGCGAAGACGCAGTCGATCAGTCGACTGACCAAGCTCAGGAGCCTGAACCTGTCGACACATCTGGACCCCGACCTCGCGCCACTGGCGCAGCTCACGACGCTCAAGCACCTCGTCCTGAACGAGTCGAACGTGACGAACGCGAGCCTCGCGCACATCAAGAATCTCGCATCGCTCGAGACGCTGGAGATTCGTAACTGTGCGTTTATAACCGAACTCTCGTGTCTCGCTGAGCTCGTAAACATGCGCAGACTCGTCATTGGCGGCAACGAGGTGAACGACTTGTCCGTGCTCAGTGAACTCACGAAGTTGCGCCACTTCCACTACGTCTCAGCCACACGCAAGAGCTGGCCCAAGATGGATTTCCCACTGCGCGCGCCCGATCTCGAGTTCTGCGACGTCGCGTGCACGCCCGTGCGCAATGCCGACTTTCTGCTCTTCTCGCCTCAGCTCCGACATCTCAACCTCAGCTGGACGACGCTCTCGTCGGCGCCGCCGCTAGGCCACCTCGCGCAACTCAGGGTGCTCATTGTGAGCTCGCCGCTGCCAAGGGACCTGGAGTACTACGCGCCGTTGGAATTGCTGAGCGAGCTGGAGCGCATCGAGTTCCACAAGATCGGTCAGGCGTCACTCGAGCCGCCAGTGATCGAGGCCAAGTTCCCGGAGTGCGTGCGTCAGCTGCTAGTGTATCCATAGAATAGCCAAGCAACTCATCAATGACATCCATCCATGTGTATGCGCAGATATATATTACTTAGGATACCGTTATTCGAGTGATTGATCTGCTCATTCGCTCGCTTGTGTGCCATTCGGTCGGGTCAGGATGTTAGCAAATTACACGGTCTCTTCTTTCACCTGCTGCGTCGAAAACGGCAGGTTCATCGAGTGCGCCGAGAGGAATGCTGGGCGCGCGTTGTTGGCGTAGATCATCGCGTTCTGCTCCGATGTGCTCTTCATACTCTTCTCCGAGACCTTGTCCCACTCGAGGAACTGCTGCACGACGTCCGGCACATGCTCCTTGTCCGGGATGTCGTGCACACCCATCATCTCGTACAGCAGGCGCGAGTCGACCGGTTCGCGGCCGCGGCGAAGCATCACGCGCGACAAGCCCTCGGCGAAGACCTCCTCCGTGTCCGGGCACTTGAACTGCGCAAGCAGGAAGAACCACGTGTCATCCCAGTAGATGTTCTGCGTGTGGACCTCGTACGGCTGCCCCACACGGATGTCCTTGTAGTGTCGAATGCCCTGCGACCCGAACACAAAGTACCAGCGCTTCTTCGCGCACGCGTGCAGGATGCCCTGCAGTCTATCGAGTGATACACAACGAACGCATTAGCCACCGTTACGACAGTAATAACCACGAACATGCGTGATACACAAGCGGCACAAAAGAATGGACGTACCCGCAGCCGTACCAAATCGCGAGCTCCATGTTGCGGAAGTAGGCGTTCTCCGTGAGCTTGGGGCCGAAGTGGCAGTCCCAGAGCCCCGCGCGCGACTTCCACACGCCCGGGTAGTGCAGCAGCGCGCCGGGCACAGGCTTGTTGAGCTTGCGCTTGAGGATGCCGCCGCCCATGTGCCACAAGATACGCGGGATCATCGCGGTCGGTCTCGTGCTGATAGTGGCTGGTAGTGAGGCGACGGAAGGACAGGCGAATGGAAGGAAGGACGAGTGCGTGCGACCGAGAAGAATGGATAGTGAGTGAGTGAGTGAGCACAAGCACAACGGCCTTGCACCCTTCCTTCTTCCAACGATCGCAGGGACCAACACTCTGACGTGCGCATCTTTTTGTGTGGCGCTCAGTATGGGCATACTGAGAGCCAAATGATTGGCCGAAGCAGAAAAAGAGACACAAAAGCAAAAGCAAAAATGCCCACGAGCACACGAGCAACGCGCGATCCGGAAGCGAGTTGGATTGACACGCCGCTGACGCCGACTTGCTGGCATCTGGACTCAGGGAAATGCGAATGAATCCAAAAGAAAAGTGTGGCAGCAGCGACTGATAATGAGGCCGCTATTTGAATGGCTCGGATGTGGGTGGATCAGCTTCGAGTGTCAAACCGGCGTCAAGAGAGCAAACTCTCTATCATTTGCGATCACCTTCATCACTTTTCGGTGGCTTCTTCTTTGGTGCCCACTCGGCGTTTTCCTTTTTGGGCAGAGGTCCTGCTTGCCAGTCACAAGCGCAGCTTCAACATCATGAGCGGCGATGGCACTTGCTCGCTCCTGGGCCGTGACGGCGTCTTCGCTGCACAAAAGTGTCCCGGCGTGCTGAGGCACCAGCGGCAGCGACCAATCTCAGGACAGGGGCGACATTGACGGCGATGACGTCCAGCACTTGCTTGTATCGCAGCAAGAGTCGCAGCGGCAATGGGACTGACAATTACACACCGGCGATAGCGCTCAACGGTAGTGTTGTGTTTTGCGCTGGGGTGTCAACAAGAGCAAAGTGAAAAGACTAAGCGCTCACTTGGGTGAGCTGTCGAGTCGACCGTGCAGTGAAGAACTCAGAGCGTGTAATGGGAACTCTGGTGACCAGACACTCCGGTCATGACATCATCATTCTGACGAGCAGCCTAGTTTTTATTTGTAAGAACGGTTTTAGAATCTGGATTTTACGAAATTGATTTACGTAAAGTAATAAATATTTAAAGCAAAATCTACCATGAGCTACTAAAACAGTAGAGGATGGAATTTTTGTATCGGAGTCTTGCTGTTGGAGTACTGCATTTATCTCTGGGCACGCAGCCTTCCAAACACCAAGTCTATTCGGCGAATTCAGTACTATGTCTATTATCGACAACAGCAGGTTACGCGTCATTCCGATAAAAACACAGCACAATTTTAGCTGAATAAACTTGGCGTTTGTAAATTTGCGAGTGCTGTGATTTATTCAGGCCCAAGCAATAGGAATCTCTGGTACGATAAATGGAATGTTTTTACTTATTTTCCCTGAATTTAAATATCTTGCAATGGGGTACTGTATCCTACATTTAGACGACTGTCTTGCTCACAAGCTCGCGCTTTGATCCTCCCGGACCATCTGTGCTGGAGAAGAACCGTGCGATGGCGGCGCTAATGCCCGTTGTTGCGTAGTAGTTGATCACCTTCAGCTTGAAATCGTAGTCGTACGGCTGTCCTGTACTTCTTCTCCTGTCTTCCTTCGCCGGAGACACGGCGCCGTCAGGTGGGTTTCGCCATTTTCGCTGACTGAATTGCGATAACAAGCAGATTGTGTCAAATGGATGGGCATCAGTTTGGTCCTATTTTCGACTCGTTGCCCTTGTTTCAATGTGGTGTGTCCTATTTTACAACTACACGTAATTACGCGTATGTGCTGAAAATGACCCAAATAAAGGATGTTCCTTATGACATAATACTACCTTTGACATGCACTTTAGGGTACATGATATGTCGAAATCTAAAAACGCTCAATTGAATGTCGATAATGTGGGTTGGCTGGTCACAGTATCAGTCCATGCAAATAACAAGTGCAACATTTTCGTGTCGGCTTCGGAAAGTTGAAGTGTTGAAGTTGCCGCGCTTTCCGAATTGTCATTCAGAAAGTTGCCAGCAACCCCGCACTCGACCAGCAGCAATAGAGGAAAAAGCGACTTCAAGAGAGCGCAGTGCACATGGAGACAGCTAACGTGGCGCACGGTGCGCACTCAAGGCCAATGCCAACAGCTTCGATGGCGCCATCCTACTCGAGCCAGGCTGTCAATGCGCCTGGTTTCGCCGGCAGCAAGACATCATCGTCATCGGGGCTCTCTTTGTCGCTGTAAGTGTTCATGGAATATGCGCGTATTTGGTATGCTCTACCATGTGCGTGTTCTAACTGAATTCACATGTACTGGCGTCGTCGCGTAGTGTGGCAAAGAAAAAAGAGATCCTGCAGTCCGAGGTCGTGAAGCTGGAGACGTGTCTTCGGAAGCGCACCGAGCTGTTGTGTCAGCTTCGACAGAACCACGAAAAGCTGCTGACTGCAAACGGCAACTTGCAGTAGGCTGCACTCATCTGTGTCCGTATGTGGCATATGGATGAAAACTAAATCACGTGTTCGAACGCTCTTTCCTTTCTCAGGGAGAGAAACCGGCTGCGGCAGCTGAAACTTCAGACGCTTTCACACGCGCTAGATGACTCAAAGGCTGTGCAATCGGTGAGCGTCCAGGCCAAACAGGCTGCATTCAAGAAAGACCCGCACAAAGCGAAAGACCTTGACAGAGTGATCGAGAAGTTGCGGATCTTCCAGAAACTGGTCCAGATCATGACCCGGAAGTCAGCCGCCCTGGAGGCGAAATGCATGCAGCTGGAGGAGCAATCGCTCAAACAGACGCAAGACGCCAACGAGAAATTCCGCCTACTCAGTGAATGTTAGTAGTTTGTCTTGCCTGCCTCAGCTTGCCTGATGTTGTATGCGCTAACGCGAGATGAATTGCAAGCAGCTGAATCACAGCTTGCAATGCAAGAAGAGGACATTCGCATGTCGAGATGGATCCGAGAGGTTCGTGTGCATCTACTCGCATACATGCTCTTATCTGCCTTGGTTTACTGACAAAGTCATTTAGAATGAGCTGGTAGCGACGGCAGAAGCGGAGACCCGGATGAGCCTCGCGACACAACAGCGTCAAAGAGAGCAGCTTAACGTGGAAAGCACGGTGAACGCCCTTCAAGATGAGGAAGAGAAGTTAGGCACACTGGCAGAGGTACCAACATTTGACACATTCACACCATTCATCTCCATCGAGTAGAACTAACTATTTCTCTCTGTTTGAAGACCCGCGGCAATTTTCTCCAGATGTTTCAGGAAGACTTGAGCGAGCTCGATGCGTTGAAGCTCGAGCAGCAAAGGTAGGTAGTCAATCGTGGTGTGCATGCTATGCTGTTTCTCACAAGTCTTACTCGATCAATAGTGTACAAGACACTCTACGACAGCAAATGGCGAAACCATCGGTGAGCTGTATGATTCACTACGGTTAATCATCACATACGACTTAATAACTCAACTCTTTGTAGATTGGGTGTCCTGACGTTGAAGAACTAGAGCACACTGAGGCATTCCTGTCAGCCAAGCTCAAAGACCTCAACGTAAGTGCTATGTCATTCCAGATTACTCTCTGTGCAACTGGTACTGTACATCTGCTAACCACACGTTGATCTCGTTATTTTCAGGAGGGAATAGTCGGAGCCAAATACCACGCGCGCGAAGCAAGACTCCAACTCAAGCAAGGACAAGAACTGATCTTAATCAAGAAGGCGAACTTGAAAGTAAGAAGGGTATTTGGTATACGCTTTATTGGCTGTATTCTGATGACTTGTTGTTGCATTAGTCGAAGGCGGATCAATTCAACTGGCTTCAGCGCCAGCACATCTATCACATGAACGAACTCAAGGGAATGGAGGCGAAATTTGCAGCTGACGAAGCAGGTAAGGTTTTGTAAGTGTTCTCGCAAGCGTACAGTTTGGATAATCGTTTTGTTTGCTACTAGCCTTTGCTGAGTTTGTCGAGTCGTACACCGAGCAGTCAAAGAACCTGGCTCTTCAACTTCAAGAAACAACAGCGAGCCTAACAGACCTCGAGAAATTGGGTTCTACCCGACTCAACTCTATCGCGACACTGAAAGCACAATGCCAAGCCAAGACTGAAGCTGTCTTGCTGAGTCACGACGCCACAAACTCGAAGAAGCAACAGCTCTTTCAGCTCAAAGTTGCCCTGAGTAAGTTGAAAGTTGATATTGCACAGCTGGAGAAGGACATAGCTCGTGAGAAGCAGGACTGCCAGAGCCTTGAAGACGAAGTCAGCGCCCTCAAAGTGCAGAATCAAGAACTCTTCGCCTCGACATCTTCGACACAAGCCAGCATCGCTGAAGCTCAGAGCAGCATCAAGTCGAAGCGAGAAGAACTGAAGTCGATCAGCAGCGATTCGAGCTCGAAGCTCGCAGAACTTAGCATCAAGACTCGGCCAAATCAAGCCCTGAAAAGTGTTTTGAAGGCGATTGAACAAGCACGCAAAAGGGTGAGCTATGCAGTTGTCGACATATTTGGCTGCCTGGTATATTGACTCATCGCATCTTCCGACAGACTGCACAGGATCTCTTCAAAGAAGGTGAAAATAGTGTGCTAGTGGAGCAGGCTATCGAAGAAAACAGAAACGAGGTCCGATTAGTGTGTGTGCACTTTTTCTCGCATTTGATCGAACTGACAATTTGCAATGCAGCTAGAGAAACGGTATACCACGCTAATCAGCGGTCAGCAAGAGAAGTACCAGAAGCTGCTCGACGAGAAGGTAAATCTCATTGCGCTTGCTGGATTGTTGTGATCAGGTAGCTAATGGTTTACGATGACAGGAGGAACAGTATCGCCTGTTAGCTGAACAGCTTCGACTTCGTGCCGAGAAGCAGGGTCCATCCTCGCGAAACGAAAAAGCTGCGGAAGAAAACACTGGCTCAGTATTCGATCTTCCGTTCGAAGAAGTCACGAGTCAAAGCAATACCGCCAAGAGTCAGAACCAAAAGAACCAAAAAGGAAGTCGAAAGCCTTCAAACGCACCACCAAAGACAAAGACGAGTCAAAAGAAGGCGGAGAAGCAACCAGGCCAGCCCAAATCAACCAGGCCAAAAGGCCAGCTGTCTGTCGACGCGGACAAAGAGAACATGGTACGCTGATGCGCATATCTACCCAGTTGATCCTGTCTGACCGACCTCATCGTTCTCATGTAGGAACCAGCCACTGACAAGCATCAGCTTTCTGTGCAAGCGAGCGGTCCAAAAATCGGAAATCCGAAGTCTGCCAAGTCGCTTGGCCATTTCGACAAAGCCAAGTCACTCACGACCGTTAAGTTTGGCGAGAAAGCTCCACTTGCCTTGTCCAGTGCTCATGGTGGAAACTTTATACGATCGGCTGCTCCAAAGACTACTGTCGTGCAAAATCAATTTGACTTCGATCATTCGGACAACGAAGTTGCTTCAGTGACTCAAGACAAGATGCCGTTCGGAACTCAACGCCAAGTCAACCAAAGCGATACTTCGAGGGAAAAGCTGTCGCAGAAGAGCAAACCAAAGTTCTCGCAGCAGTCTAAGAAAGCGCTTACATCGCGGCTGAGAACGACGAAGAAGAGCGGACCTTCTGCTTCGGCGATCAATTGGTGTGCGGATGACTCATTTTCGTTCAACTAGCTGCTCAGTATTTACATTTGGATTTCGACATTTCCGAACGGAAAATGAGTGACTGACTTTCTTTATTCGAGTTGAGTTTTCTGCTTTCACCGAGCCGTCGACTCTGGTATTGGTGAAGACCGGTCGATCGTATACGCGCTGCGAAGACCAAGAGCTGTATCCGATTAGCCAGAGCTCGAATATCGAAGACGGGAGATGAAGACGAAGGTGAACTTAGACTTATTAATTTATTCATGATCGGTTTAGTTTGAGTGGCACCGATGTCAATCACACAGAAAAAATTTGCGTCTCCGTCACAGGAGAGCAGGTGCGTACCATCCGACGATCACGTGGATGATCTTTACCACAAACTGACAAGAGCTACTTACGCCGAGCGCAGGTTTCTGCGTGGAGTGACTTCTCCGTTCAGCGCGCGGTGGAACGTCGGCCACGGGAGCGAGTCCTTGGCGCGCTCCGGAGCGTCCAAGTCGGCAGCTGGCGCATCGTTGGCCACAGGACCTTCCTGCAGCATGCGAGGAGCGACCTCTCCGTTCAGCGCGCGGTGGAACGTCGGCCACGGGAGCGAGTCCTTGGCGCGCTCCGGAGCGTCCAAGTCGGCAGCTGGCGCGTCGTTGGCCACAGGACCTTCCTGCGCCTTGGCGGCGGCGGCGAAGGTCACAGCGGCGAGGAGCAGCGTGAGGCGAAGCTTCATGATGGAATGAGTGGGTCGAATCGACTTGAGCGCGGAGAGGCAAGATGAACTGTGAGCATATCTGGAGTAAAAACCCGGACGGCGGGCAGCTCACTCGCGTGGAGCTTGTTGTGGTTCACGAAGAGAGAGATTACGGCGGCGAGCACGCCGAGCACGAAAGGATTCGGCGTCTACACAAATCAACAACGGTCTCACATATTCGAGGCGCAAGGCGAAAAAGAAGAGAAATAAAGAAGAGGATGGTAACGGCTTGCTTTCAAATCACAGCAGCTTGCCGGAGATCCGCGCTAAAGTTGACTCGGTTGTGCGCTGTGCCGAATACACAGGCTCAGCCCCAACTTTAGTGGCTTGTCAAGGTGAGATTGCGCATCTGATAATTTGCGTGTGCACAAAAATCAGACACCTGTTCTCCGAATTGCCTTGTACTTGTCCGATCGGTCAGCACAATTCGAGTCGTCGAACAAGCGCCTTCGCGCGCGGCGATCGTGATTTGTGCTCACTATGGTCGTCGCTCTCTTCCTCTATGGCGTGTCCGATTTTCAAAATGGTGCAGAAGGACGTCTTCGTCGAATCGCCTGATGGTCTCCGATAATAAGGACAACAATGTTCAGAAAGTGGACGAAAAGCGAATAAATTGTGCAGACCCTTTCGAATCCGATGGAAGAGGTGAAGAGATGTGGGCGCTACAGACGTAAAATAAGAGAACCTCGATTGGCTCAACGAGCGAAAGCCAAGTTGTGCCTGCTCTGGAGCACAGATGCCTCATCCGGGCAAGCTTCCGGGATCCGAGAGCGCCCCTCAATTTTCGCTTACAGTCAGTACACTCCAACAACGAAAATGGAATTGCTGTGCGATCCGTCTGGGCCTTACCAATATTCTGGTCTGTCTTCTTGTCTTTGCAAACCAGGCCGCCTCATAAGAGACACCATGTTGAGGAGGATGGTTGGCTTGTTTCAAACGCTTCAAATAGCGTGCGCGTGGCCATCCGTCTCCATGCCAATGGTATGAGGGCTCTGGTGCTTCGGTCCGGCGGCCATTGATTGATTGTGTCGCTGTCGAGAACGAGAGCGGTCCAAAACACGTTGAAGCTGTGGTCCACTCTGACGACCCCCATCCGCCTGTCTGCGCAAAATATTGGAGACCGTGACCGAAAAAACGTCGCTCACGGTCTCCGATATTTATTGGTCAAATAAGCTGATCACAATGCCACCAGAGAAGCAGCGACAAGGAGCTTATGATCGTGCGAGTCGTCGGAGTCAACAAGCAGCTCGCATGTAGTAGTAGTAGTAGTAGTAGTAGTAGTAGTAGTAGTAGTAGTAGTGTGTGATAGAGTGTTGTAAACCAGCCACCTGAAAAGGTTCTTGCTTTTAAAGCAACGCCAGCGCTTTGCGCATCGGAAGTTCTGCTTGCGCCAGCGACTGCAACTGTATGAATACAACTCTGTGACTGTGTGCCTGGCCTCTATGATCGTGACGGTAACCGTGATCTCCTCAGCAAGTGAGAGCCTGCTCCGTCTCCAAGTCACCTAGCACATAGAGCAAATCGAACTTTGGGCGTTTCGGAGAGCCAAACCTCTTCTACTTAATCAGAGCAAAAGCAATAACCTGCGTTGCGGACTATGCGCAACTTCGTACCCCAGTGCGGTCATGAGTACAGCAAGCTGGCTTACCCGTGGAACAATGCGAAATCAAGAATGTGTGTGAGGGGGGGGGGGGGG
>JAASGO010000063.1:0-59359 GCA_023334245.1 Globisporangium cederbergense | reverse complement strand
CCAGAGGTGAGAAACATTCTCTCATTCAAGTATTTGATCCTCTGTTCACTGATCGTCGAAAGTGCTCTCATGCTACCCTCTGCTAGGCGCTACGTAGCTTATTGAAGAAGCAGAGCGGCGGTATCTGGTTTGACGAGTACAAGGTGTGCAGGCAAAGCGCTCAGCATATCTATCCATCGAGGACTCCAGAGAATGCTAACAGATTCTTCTCCTTTCTTTGCTCTCCCTACAGTCGCTTTCGATCGATGTGAGTCAGCAGCAGACTTGTTGCATCTTCACGAATTTCCCAATCTCATATTCGACTCCGGTTGTCTAATGCGCGACTGGCTTCTTCTAGGACATCACGAGCACTGCCGAGGTGCTCGCGGGCATCAAAGGCTGGAAGTCGTCGTTCATCCCGTTTGCGGCCAATGTGGACGGCGCGGCGCTCATCACGGACGTGGACTCGCGCAACGCCGTCTTCGAATTTGGCGACGACGGCAGAGGCGGACAGCTCGCGCCAACGTTGCTTCAGTACCTCGAGGAGTACCGCAACCGACTGCTCTCGGGCCAGTTCGACTACGTCGAGGACGTCGGGCTCGTCGAGCGATCGCGCAAGTGAAGAGTGCGAGTGAATGAACAAACGATAGCCAACCATTTCACCAACAACTCACAAGCAAGCTCAGAAGTCTGCCTTTAAGAACTCTCTCGTTCATTTTTCTCTCTCTCATTAGCTCCCACACAAAATCTCGACACCACGAAGGCTCCATCCGCTCCACCCATAATAATATGAAGAAGATTTACACATATCTGTTACGTCATTGTCCGGATCCCCATGCGCTTCATATCAGACTTGGTAGCCTCGAGCACGCGCTCCGGGTGGTCGCGGTCCTCCTCCTGCTTGAGGATGCGTTGGTGGCGCCTGCGCAGCGACCAGCCGAACGCGAACACGAAGAAGCAGAGCACGAGCACCGTGCCGATGAGTCCGAGGATCGAGATGTCCTCGGCACCACCCTGCACGCTCTGGTCCGCGAGCGAGAAGCTCAGCTTCACACCGTTGGGCTCCACGCGCCGCGCGAACGTGCCCTTGGAGCGCAGCGTGCTCGTCGCGTTCTCGAGCTCGTCCTGGAGCTGCTCGACGATGTCATTGAGCGACTTCTCGCCCACGCGGGAGGCCGGTAGGATCTGGAAGAAGACGGCGATGCTTCCGCGCTTGAGTGCCGTGACCTCCAGGCGCGTGCGTGGGATCTGCAGCGCGGCTGAGACCTCGGTCGTGAACGCGAGTTCAAAGGCCTCGATGGCCTCGGGACTGAAGAGCACCTCGTCGTAGCTCATCTCGACCTCGTACTTGACCGACACGAGCTTCGAGCCGCACTCCATGCCGTTGCAGATACCCGTGAGCGACGGCTTCTTGAGCTCCGCGCATTTTCGCGCGTCCCCAACGGCCGCTGCCTTGTCCGTGGCCAAGTCCCAGCAAGTCGCCTCGCGCGAGCGCTTGCCGCCGCCGCAGCCGCTCGAGCAGCTGCTCCACTCGCTCACCTTCCATACAAACTGGGTCTTGTCATCCTTTACGCTGCAGTCTGGTGGACGGAACCCCGGGCGGCAGAAGCACTGCGCGTCCAACGAGGATGCCGCGTCGTCCGCACTGTCCACACTCTTCATGGACCGCTTGACCTTGCGGTTTGTCGATGCAGACGTGCGCTCTTGGCGGTAGTTTGGGAAGCACGTGCCGCGACCCGAGCACGAGATGCGGCCGCAGAGGTCTGGCGGATGGAGAGGACTCACGGCGAGTGACTTGGCCGACCAGACCGAGAAGCCGTTCACGTTCTTCGCGCGCACCTTAAACGTGTACGACTTACCGTTGAGCAGGTGCGAGACCACAGTGAACGTGGGCAGGATGTCTGCGTTCTTTGCGACCGTCGTCGCGCTTGTGGATGGGGTCGAGGTAGAGGCCGTGCTGGTGGACGAGTTAGTTGTCACCGCCGCCGACGAGACATTCTTCGTGCCCGTGAGTGACGCGGCAATCTGCGCCACGACCTGTGTGCCCACAAGCGCGTTGTCCTCTTCATCGAACCAGCTCACCTCGTACGCCGTGATCGGGTCCGAGCCGTCGTCGTCCGGGGTCTTCCAAGTCACTTCGGCGCGCCCGTCGTGCGCCACGGCGCTCACGAGCGTCGGGTTGGACGGAACGCCGTGCATCTGCGACGATGGCGCGTCCGTCTCTGGCACTTCTTCGAAACTGGACGCCGAGTCTAAACCGGTACTGTCCGAGTCGCTGCCGGCGATCACCGCAGAAGCAAAGTGGGCCGTCGTCGCCACTGGCTCGATGGTCAGCGAGTACGACTTGTCCGCGTCCTGCTTGTCGGCCGCGTAGCTTGACGTGAGAACGGCTTCAAATTCGACCGCGTCGACCACAATGCTAGAGCCTGAGCCAGAGTCCGAGTCGCTGCTGAAAATAATGGGAGTGGCGTTCCGGTCCTCGAAGCCAACGTCGCTGTCACCTCGCCCACTGCGGCTGCTTCCACTGCTACTGTTGCTGGTGCTGTCGAGGAAGCCAACGCCATACTGTGCGCGTTCGCTGCCACTGCCGCTGTCGCTTCTACTGCTCATACTGTTGGGGAACGCCACTTCACTTTCGCCTGCTCCACTTGCGTTTCCGCTGGAGTTGCTGCTGCCGCTTTGAGTCGTTGAGAGCGACTCGAGGAATACGATTGTAGCTGTAGCACTCTGCTCGTGATTACCAGCGCTACTGCCAGATTGATCGCCACTGCTGCTGCTGCTGCTGCTCCAGCCTAATCCGCTGAAGCTGCCTTCATCAAGTGCAAGGCTGTGGATGTCGATAGGCATGCGGGCGACAATCTCGTTGTCATCGCTGCTGCCGCTAGACGCCGAGGACGAAGACGCAAATGATTGAGATGGTCTGGATGACTGCGACGCCTCCTGTGTGGCGACTGGCGCTGGTGCTGGCGAAGCTTCATTGGCCGACAGTCCAATGCTGTGGAGCGCTGTGATCTCGCCCTCGTCATGTTCAGCAATCTGGAGACTCGCTGTTGCTGAACCCATCAGCACCGTAGCAATAGCCACGAGCGAGAGCGCAGCGTTACACACACGAGTTCCGCGCGCAGGTCCGCGCATGCTTGCTCGACTGGGCTTGGTGCCTCTGCGGAAGTCCGACGCGCTTGGATCAGAGCGACAGCGCACGTGGCGTCGAAGCGACTGGTTCTCTCCCATCGCCATGTTTTGTCCACTGCCATCCTTATCGGAAGAGCTTGCGGCAATTATTTTTCGGGACGTCATTCAGTGTCTCGTGATTGGTCAAAAATGAGCCGCTTCGAATTTTGAATAGTGCCTCGTGAGGGGCAAATGACGGTTTCGCTATTTTTAGATGAGGAAGAGCAAGGCGACCGTCGGCTTCCTGGCGGCGCGTTCGTGAGAATTCCTACGTGCATGTTAACAATTTAGAACCAGATAGAAGCGGCCTAAATGGCCAGCCACACCACTACTCTATTGCACGCGTCTTAACGCTCGCTCTGCTTTTGCGTCGTGTCGGTCACGTACGTGAGCGTGACGTCGAAGCGCCGTCGGTCGCGCTCGGTCTCGTTGCCGAGCAGTCCTGCGGACGCCGAGCGGCACTGGTCGTCCTTGATGTCCGCCTGCACGTGCGGATTGCTTGTCGGGAAGAAGAGCACGCTCGCGAAGCCATCGACGCAGTGGTGGCGCTTGCCTCCGGGCAGCACGCAAAGCTTCTCGCCGTGGAAGCTGGCCTTCGTGTAGAGGCAGACCGAATCGCGCTTGCCGACGGCAAAGCGGCGCGCGATGCCGCCCGTGGCGCTCGACACCTCGAAGCTCTTTGTGTTGCGCACGTAGTCGTCCTTGAACACGTTGAGCACGAGCTTCTCATTGTCTGGGAGGCGCACACTTCCATATGCGCCGCCGTTGCCGAGCTTGATGTCCTCGAAGGTCGGCTCGAGCCCCGAGCACGCACACTTGCCCTTGTACTTGGGCTTCTCGAAGAAGCAGATCTGGTCTTCGGGCTGGCTCGTGCAGCACGGCGCGTCCGTGAACTCGAGCGCCGTCGTGCTCTCCGTCGCATGTACGGGCGAAGACGCAGCGATGAGCAGCGCGGCAGTCGCGGCGAGCGCAGTAGCGGTGATGAAGCTCTTCATGGTAATCGAGCGATGGATGGGGAATTGCGGAATGCGGGAACGCGAGAGACTCACACAATAGGGAGATGTGGGCTGAGTGTGTGTCTTTCTGCGGAAAGGTGGAGGGATTACTCGTAGGGGACACTTGGTCGAGAGTGCGGACGCCAGCTGACAACCTGATGCTTGAGTGCAGACAGGCAGGCAGGTGTCTGCGCCCCACGTCTCTCCCTGTTTACAACTTCTGTGTCAATGGACGGGTGATCGATAACGCTTGACCGCGGCGACAGGCTCGTAGGTGGTCGAAGCCGGTTGCCAGAGGCTCGTCTGCATGCATACGGACAGTCACCAGGCGCTTTGTTACAATCCTTCCATCTGCGGTAAACGCCCTCGCCGTCGCGCCTCTGAGAGATATCCAGTGCTTGTAGAGGTTGGCCAGGTGTATACCGTACAGTACTGGCCGTCGAGCAGTAGAGGGGGACAAGACACATGGAGTGCGTCCGTCCTCTTCATTGGGCTGACTGGATTGTATCCATCGTCTGTCTGCGCGATAAGGACAAGCCTTTACACCGTTTGGCTCACATGAACAGTATCCTAGTGTCGACTCCTCAGGTTTCATCACCTGTCTTGTTAATCGTGTTGGTTGGTTCATAGTAATAGTCCTTTAATTCATCTATTGAGTGTATCATGGCGCTGCCGCCGCCGCCGACTTGGTCGTGAGCTTAAAGAGCTTGTTCTCGTTGCCCTCGGCCGTGTGGCCGCCGAAGACGAACATCGCGCCGTCCAGCACGGCCGCACGGTGCCACTCGCGCGGCGGTGGCGCGTGCTCGCACTTGACCAGCTTCCACGTCGGGAGTTCGACGCCATCTATACAATCAAACAGCAGCAAGTCACAAAATGAGCTCCTGGTAGACATGAATGGCTACAAAAAGCCAAAGACTGACTCGTCAAGAGGCAACGTACCAAATTCGAGGAGGTGCAGATCGCCCTTGAGACACCCACTGTTGCCGCCATACACGAGCATTGTTGACCCAATGCTCACGCTCGAGTGCGTGTACCGTGGCGCTGGGCCTCTTCCCAGCGTTACAACCTGTTCCCACACGCTCTCGATCGTGTCGGGCGTCTGGGACACGATGCTGAGCGCATGCAGTTGGCTGCGACGCGATTTCCCATCGTACCCGCCAAAGATGTACATCTTGCCCTCGTGGACGCATACCGAATGGGTTGAGGATGGACCTGGGAGGTCGCCGCTCGGCTGGAGCTCTGTCCACGTGGGCACTTCAGTGTCAAACCGGAGCGCGAACGTATCACCCAGACGCTTTGGATGGCCGTATCCGCCGTATAGAATCGCGACGCCGTCCAACACCGAGACCGAGTACCAATACCGCATGGACGGTGGTTGGCCGGCGATCGTCAGGTGCTCCCACTTCCACTCGCCTGATTCTAATGGTTCAACAAAGCATTCTTCAGTTCGCAATCAATCAAGACAGACGTGAAATACACCAATTCGCGGGCGGACTTACTGAGGTTCATCGCGTGCAGTTCGTTGAGGAACTTGCCGTCGTTCGTGCCACCAATCACGTACAGCATCTCGCCGATCACAAATGTCTGCAAGAGGCTGCCCGTGGGCGGCGGCGAGCCCGTCGTCAGCGGCTTCTTCCAGCGCGCGGGACTGTGTTCTGTCTCTAAACTATACAGGTCGTTCAGCCGGTGGTTGCCCACGATGCCGCCAACGACGATCAGGTTGGTCCCGAACACGGCAAAGCCACAGTCATAGCGCTGCGCCGGAATCTCGCCCTCGACGTCCACTTGCGCCCACACGAGGCTCTCATCCACGAGCTCCGGCGCTTTGCGCTTACGCTTCTTGCCGATGGCTGGTACCGGTGTGTTGGCGCCACTGTTGGTCCTAGCACCGCCATTGTCGCGTTTCAATGGCTCAGTCATGGCTTTCTTGCGCGGCGCTCGGGTGGCTTTGCGAACAGCTACGAGCCCAGCCTGCGAAGATAAACAAGTGGGTTAGCTTCTGTGTGTGTGACATGTGCCATCCTACAGCATCAATGGAGCAAATTCAACTCACAGCTGGGCCAACGGCGGTGGTACCGGTGACAAGGGAATGACGCGAGAGCTCCGAATCGGACGCGACGAGGTCCGGCAGGTCGATCATGTCCCCAAAGTCGCTCAGGCTGTCAAGTTGAAGTGTGATGTCCGAGTCAGAGTGAAGGTCCCTGGCTTCGAACGGCACGGGCGACGCCAAGCGCTGATGAGGATGGTGGCTCGCGTAAGCGTCCTCATGCTGCGTAAGGTACGCGTCATCGAATTGCTGCTGCTGCTGGTGTTGCTGGTGTTGCTGGAGCTGTATCCTCGACTGGGGAAACGAGCACAGTACGACAATACATTATCAGATAATGAGCTTCTGGACTCTGGCGATCACGAACGTGACCACCTCATCTCAGGAGCGCTTCAACCTACCTGGCTGAAGGACATATCGTTTGATGTGAACCCATGCTCGATAGCTTCAACACCACCACCACCACTCAGATTCCGTCCACCGTTACTACCGTTGTTCCCACCAAAGATGAGCTGCGTGCGACACAGCGGACAGCTCCCGAGCATCGAGATGGCCTGCTGCGTGCACTGGAAACAGAGTGCATGGCCGCACGCCTGGCGGATCGGCGCCTGCGCGGACACGCGGAGGCAGATCGGACAATGGAAGCCCGACGCACCGCCATTGGTGTTGTTGTTATTTGAAGATACCACGGACGCTGCGGTGAGCTGCTGGAAGGGCTCGTGCTGAGCCATCTGCTGCTGCTGGAATTGCTGCTGGGCCTCGAGGTGCAGGTGCTGCAGTTGCTGCGCCACGGGCGTCTGGAACGGGTACAGCGCCGCCGCGTGATACCACTCGCTCGGGAATGGTGCGAGATCGTCACTCTGTACATCGATTGCGCCCAGGAACGCGCCCGAATCTGAACTACTGTTGTTGAGCGTAAGACCGCTGCTGCTACTGATACTTCTGGGGCCCATTATGGGTGACGACGGCGGGCTCTTGAGCCTGCTGCGCGTCGATGCCCCTCCTGCGCCATCATCCGCCGCCCACTGTCGCATATTATCAACGCAGCGCGCTCACTTCGTGGAGCAGCCACTAAATGCTCACAATCGCTATCAGACGAGCGAGCGCCCTGATGCCAGCGAGCGTGATAGGGCGGGACGATGGGGATCGCGGCGCGCGGGGAAGCCAGCGCCACCACCAGTGAGCAGAGCGGCGGCGGGTGAGCGGGTGGTTTGCTCGAATGCCCGCCATTCTTGGCGCCTCCCTTCCTCTCCCATCCTCCGTGCCTTCGGCGTTTCTCACGAGCTATCCTCTCTGTAAGCATAGTTCGTCCGAATGTTTATCATGCAAACAAAAAGAATTCTAAAAAAGGACGTGCAAATCAACACACAACGAATGTTGCAACTCGGATGGATGTGTTTATGCTGCACTAGTGCGGTGATGCAGCAACACCAGCAGAAAGATACCGGAGCTTTCGGAGAGCCCGAGCCCGAAGCTCCGAAGTTCCTTAATACTTTTGCAAGGAAACCAACGCGCATTTGCCCGGCGAACGCGGAATGTTAGTACTAAAACTATAGTATTGCGGGCCGAAAATGTTGAGACGAATCGCAATTCAGATTCTTGTTCTTCACAGATCTTCTATTCTATAATGGAGTATGCAATACGAGATATCAAATGCCACGATTGGACAAAGGTCCTTCGATTCCTTCTGTTCAACCCAAACACGCCATTTCGAGAACGTCAAACACGCCAAAACGTGTCTCGAATACGTGCGTTTCATTCGCTGATAATGTGTATTTTCCAACGATTACCCATTTTCATTCGTTCAAATAAGAAAATCAGGATGCTATTGGCGGAAAAGCCAGCATATCCTTCAAGAAAAGCGGACCAACTGATTGCGTTACTCACTTTGTGTGGATGGCCCAAAATGAACCGCTTTTCTGCGCCACAAGATAAAGTAACCAGTCCGCTCCGACCTCGCTTGACAAGCTCAGCTCCTTTCTCATTACGTACGTGGGTCATCAACATGCACAAGAGACACCGCAGACACAACGAGCCTTCAAGGAGCTCCTTGCACCAACAGCGTCGCCTTCACCATCCCATTCTTCCCCTTGCAACGCGGTACGATGTCTCCAACTCAAAACTGCTTTTCTCTTTCTCACTCTCACTTCTCCCTCCTACTGCCACCCAACGCCAAGGCACACCCTTAAACCACGTTCAAGTCCTCCATCTCGTGGATGTCCTCGTTGTGGATCGTAAGACCAGCCTCGTCCGCATTCTCGTCGTCGTCACCATCGAGCACCGGGCGGAACGTGTCTTCGTCGGGTACGTGGTACAGTACCTTGCTGATGAGGAACTCGCCACGCTTGCGTTGTGCCGCGACACTCTCGGGGACGTCGTCGATGCACACCTCGAGCAGGTACTTGAAGAAGAACATGCTACCGGTGAAGAGCGTGAAGTACCACACGCGCATGGCCACGGACACACCGTTGAAGTAGTTGCCCGTGAAGATGACCACGCCGCCGTTCGTGCAGATCGAAATGGCCGCCATGGCCTGTAGCACCTGGTACCAGTAGCCCATGTCGCGCACGTTGTACGGGCGCGGGCGGCGCGACTCGAAGATCAGACGGTAGGCATCCAGGCGGATCTCAAAGTAGTTGTTCAGGTACGAGAGCAGCGGCGCGAACGGGAACGACACGACGAACATTGTCGTGTAGCCAAACTGGAGCGCCATCTCCGTGTAGTCGTCGAACGTGCCGCGCCAGTCGTACTGCGACATAAAGAGCTCGCGCTCGGCGGCTGATTTGCGGGCCTCGAGCTCCGGGTCCGCCGCGCCCGTGAGCCTGCCGATCAGGCGATACTGGTTCACGTACACCCAGAAGCGCGGGATCGCCACTTCAGTCATGTTGCCAATGAAGAGGCGAGAGCAGTAAACGATGGCGACTGTGTACTCGAGCTCGTACATGCAGCTGATGGTGCAGCCTTCGATGCTGTCCTTGAGAAACGCGACATAGAAGAGACCGGCGTAGTTGTTCACGAACTGGAAGATCACGGTCTTGATGATCAAGCTGTTCTCGTACTCGATGTCCGTGCGGTGGTTCTCCTGGTCGTTCAAGAAGATCGACACGATGCCGTAGATCTTGGTCATGATCGTGATTTGCACAACGTTGGCTGTGGCCGCAACCATCGGGCCGAGCTGGATGTGGTACACGACGAGGTCTTCAGCGGCGTCGCCCTTCGTGAGGTCGTAGCGCAGCACGAAGATCGCGAACACAAGCGCGAACACGATAAGGATCAGGAACGAGATCACGATCCAACTGTACGCCACGCGTTTGAATTTCTCGCGCGGGCTGAAGTAGCGCGTCGGGCGGCCATTGATCGGTGACGGGATCTTCTCGCCCTGGAACTGCGGACGCAACTGCACGATCTGCGTGAAGTTGGACGTACCCCAGCGAAGCGTCTCGCGCGCATTCAGGCGCTTCCAGTCCTCGAGGTAGATCGTCATCCAAATCGTCATGAAAGCCCCGAAAGCCGGCGAGAGGTACGAGAAGATCGCCTTATGCTGTGTGCGCGGCACGAGGTAGTCAAGAAACCCGGGAATAAGCCCGACGAGCGCCGGGTAGAGCAACCACTTGGTGTAGTGGCCCAGGTACAGGAAGTAGAGCGAGATCTTGACACCAAAGTAGTTGCAGATGCGGTCGAACGGCTGGCTCATGGGCGACGTGTTCCACTGAATCCACTGCGCCTTCAAGTCCAGCTTCTGGTCGTCCTCGTGGAGCGGGAAGCACTCGACGATAATGCCGTCGTAGATGAGGCGCTCGATGTCGCAGCCGGCGCCGTTGCCGTGGTTCGTGATGATGTGCTCGATGAGCGAGAGGCGCTCCGTGCTGCCGAAGAGCGAGCCGTTCTTGCCCTTCTTCATAAAGTACTTTTGCGCCTCGCTGTGCTGCATGTACGCCGCGAAGATGTACTCGAACGGGCTGTACGAGTACTGACGCTTGACGTCACGGATCGGGAACGGTGCAATGTTGTGCGCCGGAAGACCTTCCGCGGACGCCTTGCGCAACGCCTCCGGATCCAGCTGCAGGTGCATGCGGATATCCTCAGCCTCGTCCTTGAGTAGCTCCTCGGGCGCGCGGATCTTGCAGAAGACGAGTCCGCCGCCCACGGAGTAGAAGAGCTTCGTCTCGAGTCCAGCCGTGCGTAGGCGCTTGATGATCGCATCGCGCTGGTCACCGGCCTCGATCGTCTCCTTGGGCGGGTTCGGGAACACCATCACGTAGTCCCAGCGCGTGTCGTCACGCGAGACCGAGCCGTAGCCCTTAGTGATAGGCGACGCAGCGAGCGGCCGGTCAGCGTCGCGCGACATGCGGCTCGCCGACGTCCATGGAGAAAACGCCGCCATGGCTACTGCCTTTGATGCGAGAGGAAGCGCGCACCCGATCACTCACTTACTCGATCGATTGATCGATCGCTTGCGCTTGGTGGCGCTCGTGAGAAAGTATGAGAAGCTCGAAACATGATGTTTGAGGGGCGGCGGCCGGTGGCAGCCAGCATGAACCCACCCAACCTGGTTTTTTAATGGAGGTAATGTGACACGAATGTCGTTTGAAGGGATGTGAGGTTGCGTGAAGGTGAGATGAATCAGGATCGACGTGAGGGAGTAGCAGGTTGTCGCGCGAAGGTCGTTTGAATGAGTCTCGGCCTGTCTATGAGGCGGCACATTCCAGTCATATTCCGCACGAGCGAGAGTGGCACGGCACACTGACCAACGGGTCGATGTGGCCACTTGACAGGACCTCTCTGGTCTTCTGTCAAGCGCACCACGAGTTGTCGATCATGCGCATTTTCACTTGACCTTGCTCACTCCCACAACAGCACCCAGTTCTGTGCTCAGAATGCAATCAATGTGCAGCAATGGATGTAGCGGTGCACGGACAAACAATCACTGGCAACGGCGTCACTCAAGCTCCCTCCACTTCAACCACACTCCGCTAATAATAGCCGCCTCCAAGTCAAATGCACGCGCACCACGCCACAAGCTGACAGGTGCCCAACGACGCATTCATTCAGTTTCACAGTTGGCACATTTCGATCAAGGGGCGCCGCTTTTAAAAACGACGGCGGCACCGGTTCTGTTATTTTAACACGGAGTGGCTGACGCATGTCGCGACTCGTCACCTGCAAGGCGCGTCATGGCTCAGATGACCGCAGCAGCCACGGAGTCCTATCCGTCGTTGAGAAACACCTCGTCACTTGCTGCTTTGGCAGTGGATGACCCGGTGCGGCGTCTTCAGCCCGAAATTAAACATTCTTAGAAACGAACGAACGAACGTTATTAGATTGGACCGTTATGGGTACACTCGGTTTCCTCCCGTGTCTCGCTTGGTTCATGTGGATGACAAAGTGGTGGCTTTTTGTGCTGAGGAAATGCCGGAGAAACATGAAAAGCACTTTCTAAAGCATTAGTTTCCTGACGATAAGTAAACTAGGCAAAACAACCCAAACGCCTCCGGCATCTGACCTTTACAGGACAGTGCTCAGTCGTGCGTGCTCCAAAGTGGCCCAGGTGTGCTCACAATCGACGCCACGCATGCACTGAGGGGGAAACTTCCAGCGACGCCGTTTGCGAGACTACGAACTAAACTAAACTTCCGCACTCCGCCAAGGCAACCAGACGCATCGCCCAAGCAAATTCATAAATCAGCTGGGGGTGACGCTTCAGTTTACGCACAACGAGAAGTAGAGTTCTTTAGGAAATGGATTAAGCACAGCATCAGCATGCATCCCTCACAAATGAATACAACTTAGAAATACCATTTATCACATCTGCATCAACTTCTACAGTGTAAAAAGCAGCAAAGTCCTGACACAGAGTGATGGTCACTCCGAGGGACGCCTGCTGCATCAGCCAGATTCGGCCCGTGGCCATTGGATGGACGAAGCGCTCGTTGATGAGGTGTGTGTGTGCGGCAGTGGTTTCTGGGTTCAGGCCAGAAAATCCGACCAAAAACTACACAAACAAACAGCGCGCGGCTGGTTGGAGAATCAGCAGCTGTTGGCAAGGGCGACCACTCAAAGGTTGAGACTGAGATGTAGGGGATGGAGGCTGAACAGACTGAATGGGTGCACGGCGCGCGACACGGCTGGCTGGCTGGCTCGCTGGTTGGCTGGCGGGCTGGAGGCTTCAGTTATCGATTCTCGGCGGCGAACGCACCATCACTCCAACGCACAAGCACAAACCAACTAGCCACATAATGCACGTGCTTAAGAAGCTGTACATGTCCGCGGACGAGCTGACGTTCGAGCCGGTGCCGCCGTCCTCCTCAACCGCGTCGGCGTCGTCGTCGGCGTCTTCGTCGGCGTCGTCGTCTTCATCCACGCGCTCGACGCTCCTGACGTCCTGCGGTGATGTCCTCGAAGACTGGGTCTACTGGCAGCGCGACGCGATGAACGCCAAGTGCTGGACCAAGGTCTTCGCCGTGCTCGAGAACGAGTTCCTGTGGCTTTTCAAGGGCGAGAAGCGCGCCAAGTCGCTGTTTATGCAGATCGCGGTCGCGGGCGTCGAGGTCTCGGGCGACCGGCAACTGCGTATCGTGGACCCGAACGGCGAGGACCTTGAGATCTGGCTGCGCGACGAGGAGTCTTTCGAGACCTGGAAAGTGCGGCTGCAGGACGCATCGATCATCACGACCGAGTACTTTCGCGTCGTGGCCGTCGAGGTCGAGAAGCTCCCGAAAAAGAGCGCCTACCGCGGCAGCCTGGTCTCCTACCGCCGTGTCACCAAGCGCGACAAGTGCAAGGCGCTGCTCGCGCGCATCGCCACGAACTGGGGCATCAAGCGCCGCCCGATGCTCGCGCGCCGCCAGAGTGTCGTCTAAAGAGGGCAACCAAGCGGCCAACCAAACCATACCGTATTTATGTGGCAGTGGCTGATTATGCTTTCCTCCACGCCGCCGCGTGCACGTCTCTGGCTTGTACTGCCCGTGCGCGCCGCCGTCCACCCATCGTCCAGTCTGCCGTGTCCACGACGAGTCAAGTTCCACGCAGCGTGTCGCCCGCGTCGAGTCTATTATCTATTCCATTTCATCTAAGCGCAATACCCACCGCCCTCCTATTATTTATCTCTAAGAAAGCATTGATGAAGAAAGCCGTTGCAAAACGTGTTGTTCGTAAGTCTGTCTATGAAGTAGCGTAACAGAACACACCGTGAGAACTCCTGTAGATAGACAAGAACAGCAGTGAACAGGTCGATTCCAATAATAAAGCAGCCATCATCATAGTATTACTGTATTTCCAAACAGGAAGCCACTCTGCTTCGTACGCGGCTGCCTCCTCGCGGCGAGTGAAAGTGTCGCTTTCAATATTGCACGAGACAAGTAGAGCAACTTCAAAAGATTCAAGCTGAAAGCAACGGTCACAATGGAGCCGCAAGATACTACCGCCCGTCCATGCGTCCTGACGGCACGTTGGCCCAAATACTACTATGGCGACGCCCGCATTCCACAGCGAGTCAATGGAGAAATGAGAGAGCTGTTGGTTCTCTGAAGTGGCAAATCGTTGCATGACTTGAGCCGCGAAGGTGGCGTATGTGTGTGTGCGTGTGTGTACAAATGCGATCTGGTTTCTCTTGCAGGTGCAGGTGGCTCGAATTGACTCAGTGCTTTCGACAACAGCTCAGACGCGTGAAGCCAGAAAAATCCGCGGAATTTTGTGGATCCATTCCAGCAGGTTCGTTTCCATAGCCTACAAGTACGAAAGCGTGATTTGGCTCTACAGCGGATGTAAAGGGTATTCATTTGTACAGGATTGCTTCAGAAATGGAACCGTGCGAAAAATGCTTTTACGACCGTGCGATCGCGCGGCGGCGGGCTTACTCAAGCGCAGTCAAAAGTGCGTGCAAAACGGGCGGGACCAAGCGGTGCGAGAAGAAGGGACACCCCTTGATGGCAAATGCCAAGGGCCAGTGCCCGCCGCAACCAGCAAAGCCCTCCTCCGAGAGCTTGCGTGTCTCGCTCTCTCTCACTCGCTCGCTCACTCTCTATCTCACGCTCTGGACGCCGGATCGGCCCAGTGCAGCGAGCTTCGTCGAATCGACGGCAACACACACGTGCGCGCGGTAGTCTGCAACCCGCGGCCTTGAAAGCAAGAAAGCGACGCACGCACACAACACGCGAGCCAGCGCGAGTACATATCGCCTCTTCCGGCCCAAGTCTGGATCCAATAAATCCCAAGAAAAAATGACGCACAAGAACGCGGCCTGGGGCAGCAGCTCCATCATCTCTGAGGCGCCGACCGAAGATTCATCGTCGCGCGGCTCGTTCCGCGGCTCGGGGTTCTCCACCGCGTCCACGCTGGAAGGCTGGATGTACTGGAAGCGCGACCGTGACTGCTGGCTCAAGGTCTACGTCGTGCTGCGCAACGAGCTGCTCTTCCTAACCAAGAGCGAGCGCGCGCCGCGGCCGCTCATCCAGATTGCGGTCACGTGGGTATCCATGTCGGACATCGGCGGTCTCTGTGCGGAAGGCCCCAGTGGCGAGAAGATGGAGCTCTACCTCTACGAACAAGAGCATGCGTGGCTCTGGTACAACGCGCTCATCGAGGCCGCGGCGCTCACCAAGAACCTCGAGCAGACGCTCGCGCAGGACGAGATGATGCCCAAAGACATCCGGCGATCGGCCTCGCTCATGTACACGGGCACGCTCGTGCAGTACCACGAGGAGTGCGGCGACAGCAACGGAAATGGCGGCACCAGCAAGGGGCGGAAAGTGTTGAAGGGCGTGCTCTCGGCCACGCGGCTGCGCCAGTCGTGGAAGAAGCGCGTGGAGCGCCTCATGGACCGCCTCGACGGCTCTGGCAAGTGAACGAAGCTCGGTCAGTCAGCCAGCACCACCCCAACTATTTATCTCACAAGCCAGCCGCTCCCAAGCAAGCATCTACTCTCACGGGAGTCTAGTCCACTCACCTCGTCCTGTAGAGAGGTAACAGCTATTCTGTGCATCTGCCAGTTATTTATCAGAATACAAGCACACACCTTTTCAAAAGCCATTGAGTTCTTCATCATTCTTACCAGCATAATTGCTGTACTAGAGGGACCTTGAGCTCAACGTTGACATGACTGGACGCACATATCTTCTCCCTGCTGCTACTGTTTCATACACACAACTAGGCGCTGACGGCAGCGCGATGCGCGTAGAACTGCGCGACCCACTTGCGCATGTGCGCCAGCTCGGTCTCGCGCGCCGCGACCACGGACGGCGGGTCTAGCTCGTGCGCGAAGAACAAGTCCAGGTGGTGCGCGCCGCCCTCGATCGACACGGCCACGACCGAGTCCGAGATGTTGTCCAGCACGCCCGTGCCGGACCACGGGTCATAGTTGCCGTTGCTCAGCACGATGTTGCTGGCCGCGTACAGTGCCTTGCGGCCGCCGTATTGGGTCATGGCCCACTGCGGGCGCAGCGTCACGTTCCACTGCTGCACGCAGCTCTCATTGTCCGCCGTCTGATTCCACGGCACGGACCAGAACATGTCGTCCACTCCGCTGATGCTCGTGGGCATGTAGAGCTCTGAGCAGAAGAGGTACTGCCAGAAGTTGCCGTCGTTCGCCGACTCCTCAGATGGCGGATTCAGCTTGTAGCACTGCTGGTCAAACGTACTGTTGTAGTACACGCCGATGCTCTCGCGGAACGCGCGCAGCAGACCCAAGTCGTCGGTCGCAGCAAATTCTTCTTTGAGGTGCGAGCACATCACGCGCACCGGGTACGCCGGCAGCACGCTCTGACCGTTCATGATGTACGGTGACGGGTACGGGTAGTTGCCCATGGCCATGTAGTCAATGGCCGATTTAGCCCACTCGATGAGGCCCGCCACGTCCTCGTTCGTGTCGATCTTCTCACTCTCACAGAGTGCGAATGACGTCTGCAGGTCCTTGCGGCCTTGCTTCGTTGCGCCCAGCGTCTTTATCGCGCTCCACACACGACGTATGTTTGGCACACAGTTCTCCGATGAGCCGGCGTCTGGGGACGCGTCGAATGTCGTCACGCGCGCAAAGGACTCCATGTCAACAGGCTTCTCGTCCCCAAGGAACGCGAGGATCGGCGCGGAGCCAGCGATGACACCGTCAATGATGTTTGGGTACTTCATGCGGAACCACGAGCCGAGCATGCCGCCGTACGAGCCGCCAAAGCCGATAACCGGCACGTCCAGCTGCAGTGTAGCCTTGAGGTGCGTGAGCAGCACGGCGTAGTCCGCGAGTGTCTGCTCCGTGGACAAGTACTGCATGTGCTGGGTCACGTTCTTGCCGAAGGGCACCGACTTGCCAAAGTACCGGTGCTCCGCGAAGATGAGCGTCGCACCAAAGTTCGCGGCGTTCTCCCACATGAGCCCCGTGTTGTTCAAGTAGAGCTCGACATCAGCCTCGTTGCCGACGTAAAAGAAGATCGCACCGTCCTTGCGGCCGTGCTTGTCGCATACAAAGTAGCGCTGCTCATAGGTCGGCGCGCCCACGCTAAAGTGGTCGAGCGTCTGCGTGAAGTACTTCTCCTTGCACTCCTTGAGCAAGTCTCGCGTGCCGTCGGCGCTCACGGCGTAAGACAAGGTCGTAACGCCTACAACCTGGTCACTAACTGGGGAACCACGAGTCAGTTGAGTGTCGCTGCCACTCTGAAAGTCAACGAAGAGCAGGATGGGTGCGACGATAGCGCCCACGAGCGCGAAGAGCAGCGGCAGTTGCTTGATGCGCGACGAGCGGCGCTGGGCGGTGACTGACTTGCGGTCGGCACCGGCGCCGCCTAGCAGCGGCAGCATGGGTGCGCGCTCTCCTCTTGACATGACGTAGAGACTAGTGGTGAGATGAACGGACGTGTGGTGGAGGTAGACGCGGGCAGATTGGCGAATGAGGAGGTGATGGAACCTGGCGGCTGATCACTTCCTTCGCTTGAAGGTTGATGCGCGTTGCCGCTGATGAGTGGACGGATTCGTACTTTATCGAATTGCACTGGTCAAGTGCAAGATCTGAACAGACCATCACTCCGTAGAAAGTGTTCACAAAATGTAAAGGGTCTACTGATCAGAATAATACAGTACGTCGTTGTTTTTGATTCCACCTCGCTTGCCGTCAAAAACCTCATCATACCTCTATATTCTTATAATCGAGTATTGATTTCCACAAGATCCGAGCGAGCGAGGGGGGAGCCGAAGCGAAGCGGGACGATGGCAATTTGCGCCTGAGTATCCAATCTAAAACGTGGCAACAGACGAGAGGCCGAAGAGGTAGGTACGTTCGCGCGTAGCCTTTTTTCTCTGCGTGTTGTGTGGCTGTGTGTGAAGGGCGACACGTACACCTTCATGTGTTTGTGCGTGTGCTGACGCTATTGGCTACTATGTGATATCTCTTTCTCTTTGCATCGTAGGTGCGCAAACCGCAGCGTCGTTTCTTCGTCAGAAAGCAACATGAACAATCCTCCGTATCAGCCGTACGGTGGGCCGCCGGGGCAGCCGCTGAACGCCCGCCCAGTGCCGCAAGCGCCGCTCTCCAACTCCTTTCGGCCGTTTAACCCAGGCCAGCAGCAGCAGCCCATGGGCGCGCCGTACCAGCCTCAGCAGCAGCAGTTCCCACCGCAGCAGCACCAGGGACCTCCGTCGTCGGGACCGCCGGGTGCGTTCGGTGGCGCGCCACAGGGCATGAGCATCCGCCCGCCGCAGATGATGTCCGGAGGACCACCGCGTGGCTTCGGTGGACCCCCTTCGGGTCCGCCAGCGATGGGCGGATTCCCAGGAGGACCGCAGAGTCAGCCAGGCGGCGCGCCGCCGCCGCAATTTAACGCCCCACCTCAGCAGTTTAACGCCCCGCCTCAGCAGTTCAATGCGCCATCACAGGGTAGCAGTGCACCAGCTCCAGGGTTCCCGGGACGCGCGGGTCCGCCGATGTCGCAGCCGACGGGCTTCCAATCAGCTGGTCCTGTCGGGCTGAACCGCGGACCACCGACGATGATGAGCGGTCCGCCATCAGCTGGTGCAACCGTGATGACACGCGGCCCTTCTGGTCCCGGCATGGGGCTTGGTGGTCCGCCGCAAGCCATGGGGCTCCGTGGCCCACCGACGGGTCCACCGACTGGTCTACCAACTGGTCCACCGACTGGTCCACCGACTGGTCCGCTTGCAGGTCCTCCGAATGCGAACAACCTCAACGCGCAGTTCTCGCAGATGGGACTGGGAGCGCCTCCAGCTGGCGGCGTACCGCCAATGGGCGGACCACCTGCTGCCGGTGCTCCACCGATGATGGGCGCTCCAGGCATGAGCGGACCAGTCCGCAACGGACCTCCTGGCCCTGGAAACTACAACCAGCAGCCTCCTCATCAGCAGCCACCACCAGGTCCGAGCTATGCGCCACCAAGCGGTAACTTCCAGCAACCAGCGGACATGATGGGTAAGCACGCTTTTATATTTGTACTGGATGAGTCTGCATGCGTTGTACTGATCTTTTGATTGTGTGTTTCAGACGGCGGATACAACCAACAGGGTCAGCCGATGCAGCAGTCGCCGATCTCGGACGAGCTGATGGCGTCGCAGTGCGATTCGCGCTTCATGCGCGTGTCCGTGAACGCGATCCCGCACTCGCAGGACCACGCGCAGAAGTCGGGCTTGACGATCGGCGTGATCATCCGCCCACTGGCGCCTCCCGAGGAGAACGAAGAAATTGACGTCGTGAACTTTGGCCCCAGCGGCGTTGTGCGCTGCCGCCACTGCCGGACGTACATGAACCCGTTCGTGCAGTGGGTCGACAACGGCCGCCGCTTCCGCTGCAACCTGTGCGGTGTCTCGAATGACGTCGCGAGCTCGTACTTTTGCCACCTGAATGCTAACCAGCAGCGCCAGGATCGCGCCGAGGTACGCAAAATTTGATAGCATTGCACTGTAGAGTGTGTAGTTAGCTGCTCACTATCGCTCTTCGTTTGTATCTGACCGGATATTTATTGATGGTGTGCTTGTAGCGACCGGAACTGAACTCAGGCAGCGTGGAGATCGTGGCGCCGTCAGAGTACATGATGCGTCCGCCGCAGCCGCCGTGCTACATGTTCGTGATCGACGTGTCGGCGACCGCTGTTTCCTCTGGCGCCGTGCAGATCGCGGTGCAGACAATCCGAGAGCAACTGGACAACCTCCCGGGCGCGCCGCGCACGCGCGTAGGCTTTGTCACCTACGACAGCTCGATCCACTTCTACAACCTCAAGGTGAGGTGTTACTACCTGTTTGTGGATGTCATGCTATGAGCCATCAATGTCGGTTTCTTACATGTTACTATGTCATTTTCTCCCTGTAGTCCACGCTGAAGGCTCCACAGATGATGGTGATCGCGGACCTCGACGAGCTCTTTATCCCAATCCCAGACGAGCTGCTCGTGAACCTGAGTGACTCGCGTGAAATCATCGAGACGCTGCTAGACTCGCTGCCGGCGATCCACCAGAACGCCCGATCGGCCGAGACGGCGATGGGTCCTGCGATCCGTGTCGCGTTTAAACTGATGGTACGTGAATCCTTGAAGAGCCGGTTGGTACATGGCTTATTAGACAGTTTACTAATGTTGGAATGACATGCTTGCTGTGTGTTTGTAGTCGTCCATCGGTGGCAAGATGCTTGTGTTTCAGTCGACGCTGCCATCGAGCGGCCAGGGAGCTCTTCGCAACCGCGAGAACCCGCGCATGCTCGGAACGGACAAGGAGCAGACGCTGCTGAACCCAATCGACACGTACGACGAGTTCTTCAAAATGTGTCCACATCAGATGGACGGTTTATCAAATGGAGACACTGCTGACAGTCTTGCTCACTCTCTTACTTGTGTAGGTTCTACCGCTCGAACGCGATCGATTTCTGCCGACAGCAGGTGAGTGTCGACACGTTCCTCTTCTCCTCCCAGTACCAAGATGTGGCGACGATCGGCTCGCTGTCCAAGTTCTCAGCAGGCCAGGTGTATTACTACCCGGGCTTCACGGTTGAGAAGGACGGTGAGAAGTTCAAGAAGGAGCTCGCTCACTGCCTCGTGCGCGAGACTGGCTGGGAGGCCGTCATGCGCGTGCGCTGCACCAAGGGCATGCGCCTCACCAACTTCTACGGCAACATGTTCCTGCGCGGCCCGGATCTGCTGGCGCTGCCGACGTGCCACGCCGACTCGACTTTCGCAATCGAGATCACGCACAGCGACGCGCTGCTGAGCTCGACAACGATCTCTGTCCAGGCAGGTCTGCTGTACACGACCTCGTGCGGTGAGCGTCGCATCCGCGTGCACACGGTGTGCATCCCTGTTACGAAGCGTACGTCTTGTGTATTGTCTGTGTTAGTTTTTGTGAATCACCTAGTTCCAAAGCTCACCAAACTCTCGCCTCACTTGCTTGAACAGTGTTTGCGGAGGTCTTCCGCTCGGTGGACGTGGACTCGCTTTGTAATATTATGGCCAAGAACGCACTAGAGATCGCGCTGAAGACGGGCTTAGACAGCGCGCGCACGCGCATGCAGAACCAATGCGCCGACATCGTTCGCGCATACCGCAACTCGGGTGCTTTTGGTGCCAACAAGCAGGGTGGCGGCTACCAGCTCCAGCTGCCAGAATCGCTCCAGTTGCTCCCGCTTTACGTGGTACGTGCTATATGCGGACAGACTGCTGTTGCATAGGGAAACATGGGCTCAGTCGTATTTGTGTTTGTAGATGTCACTGCTGAAAAACTCTGCACTTCGCGGCGGAACCGACTTGAACCCGGACGAGCGCGTCTTCGCCCAGTACCAGCTCAACAACATGCCCGTGCCGGACTCGCGCGTGTTCATCTACCCGCGCATGTTTGCGCTGCACAACATGCCACCCGAGGCCGGCTTGCCGCTCCCAGAAGACCAGGCGCCAACACAGCAGCAGGAGAAGCCCCTCGCTGGCTCGAACCGCGTCGTCCTGCCGCCAGTGATCAACCTTTCGATCGAGCGTCTGCAGTGCGACGGCGTCTTCCTGCTCGAAGACTCGGTGACGCTGTACATGTGGGTGGGTCGCTCGGCACCTCCAGCGTTCCTGACGAGCCTCTTCGGCTTCCCGACGATGGATGGCGTGGACTGCAAGCAGGTACGCTTTTGAGCTCTTCAATGTCGCTGTTCATGAGAGAAGGTGATGATGACTAACGTGAGCTCTTTCCTCTCTGCTCTTGTGCTTTTAGGTGAAGTTGCTGGCGCCGCATGATGATATTAGCCGCCGCGTTGACAACGTCTTAGCAGCAATCCGCCAAGACCGCCGGCCGTTCATGAACCTCGTGGTGATGCGCGAGGGCGACCCGAGCGAGGGTCGCTTCTTCTGGAAGCTCGTGGAGGACCGCGCGAGCTTCAACGGCGGCTCGTACTCGTACGCCGAGTACCTCGGACAGATCAGCCGACTGAGCCTCTCCGGCTCGTCTGGTGGCAGATAGACAGCAGACGATGAGCTCAGTTGTCGGCCACCGCTGTTCGACTGGAGAGCGCGTCACTGGATCACTGGATTGTCGAGAACGGTCCCCTGGTATCATTAGACTGCGACGGCGTCGACTTGGGTGTGTTTTTTTTTTCCTTGAAATTCTTTTTTCCCTGGTAGAAGAAAGCAGCAGCAGAAGAGCGCGAGCGATAACATGAAAGAGGTTGTGTAGAGATCACTCGCGATGATTCTGACTCAAGAAGGCTCTCTCTCTCTCTCTTTCTCTGGCCTCTCCTTTGATTGATCTTCATCACCTTTCTGTCTGAACACAGTACACGTCACCAAGAACGTCTTGACTGCTTGTGCATGCTGTTAAATAGGCGCTTGATTCGACCCACTGCATTTTGCCTGCTGCCCACTGGGTGAACGTATTGTACCACCATCTGGCGTTCGACCACATGTATTGGGACGGATTGCACGCTCTCTAGCAACTTCGCCAAACTCATTTGACTCGCTCGGGCTATGCGCGCAGCGACTGGCCCCACCTGTTACAACGTCACAGGCAGCTGTCTGGTCTCAAGTTCAGAAATCCTTTGCCTCCTGGTCCACCCTTTGAGGAGCTCCTTGGCTGGTTTGGATGTGCATCCCTTCCCCACACACCCCACCCCAGATGCTCTCTTGAGAAGCTGCTGGCTACTCATATGTGTTGCGATGTAATGGCCGCTCCGGATCTCCTTCAGTGCTGGAATCCGAAGGTGGGTGGGTGGTGCACGCAGCGAGCCTGAAGAAGAATCACAGTCACTCCTTGAAACTCTTCCTTGGAGCAAGGCTGAGCGTGTGCTTGCCTACAATTTTGTGCAGAAGACATGGCGCTGTTCATGAGTTACTCAGCGATCGCCAGCATCATCACGCGCGCGAAGCAGTACAAGCAGCGGCGCCACGGTAGCTCGACTAGGAAAGCAACGGCCAACGAGAACGACGACGATCTGCGCTCGACTGCCTGTTGCGAGACGCCAACCAATGACACCACATTCGGCAGGACCAGCAGCGGCACAAGCACTTTGTGCTCTCCAACATTCTCGGACCAGGCGACACTGTCTCCGAGCTCGTCAACGGTGTCGCACAACCTCCGCCTGCAAGGATGGATGTACTGGGCTCGCTATGAGCCAGCGGCGACAGACCGCCAGTCCCGATACCAGAACACCCCCGACGAGTACGAGTGTGACTCGCCCAAGAAGCACCAGACCGTCATGAAGGTGTACGCCGTACTGCGCAACGAGTTCCTGCTCCTATACCGAAACGACCACAAATCCTCGAGACACAACAAGACACCTCTGATTCAAATCGCAGTGGATCGATCCGGCCGCTCGATCAGCGGCGCTCTCCACGTGTTCGACCCACACGGCGAAGAGATGGAGCTCTATCTGTACGACCGTCACGATGAAGACGCCGCGAGACAGTGGGAAATCGCGTTCGAACAAGCTGCTGAGCTCACGCACGCGTACTTCGCGAAGTTTGACGTCAAGGTCGAGGAACTGTCGCGAGGTAGCATGTACCGAGGCACGCTGCACGACTTTCGACGCTTTTCCCAGCGACGCCCAAGTTTTCGTCTGAGCGCCCGCGACAAGCTGAAATCGATCGACTCGCTTCGACTGTCTCGAGTTTTTGGTGCTCGTCCGAGTGTTGCGTGCCGCTAACCAGGAGCCTTTGGCAGCATTTGACAGCGTGCAATGAAGGAGCTGAGCTCCAAGAGGATGAATCCTGTCGTGTAGTTTTAGCACCCGTCTTCGACTATTTATGAGGCTCACCACCTCTCGGTTTTGTGTGTAGAGTATCAGTAGAGAAATCGTCAATGACCACCTGCGTGCTTCAAAGGAAGAGCATGCAGAGCGACCCATGAGTGATTGAATGAACTGCTCACCACCACCATTCACTTCCATGGGATTCATGTGGTACCTTTACGAGACCGGGCATCCGCCCTTCCTGCCTCTTTGCTGCACAGAAAAGATCGCGTGAAAGAGCCCTCTTTGCTTGACTCTTGGCGGGATTTCAGCGATAGCATTGGCCGTCTGGTCTGGCACGTTGAGTGACTCGTTCTGGACGACTGAGTTGTTGCTGACAACATCAGCCTGTATCCGATACTTTGCTTCTGTTTCGCCGAGAACGCTATGAGAGCGATCGTGATGAGAGCTGTCAGACCGCTCCTTGAACTGGCCAGAAACACTGTGGTTGTTTCGGTGCGCGTCATCGTGATGCACTCTTGAACTGCGATCTGAGTGCATGCTTGTTGTCTCTTTCACCGGTATCAAATGTGTCATCTCACCAATCGAGGACGTGTCGCCTGCCGAAACATCTTCGCAGACAGCTCGCTTCACGAGAACGTCAATGCTCTTCTTCAATGCTGTCGCATGTTCGCCAGTACCAAATTCGTGCTCAGCCACGTCGTTCAATCTCCCCAACCTGGACTCGATTTCTGCGGCTGCACTAGTCTTCTTTCGGTCTGGAGCGAATCTCGCTACGCTCTGCTTTAGGATTTGCTGCTCCAGTTTGGTCTGCAGCAACTTGTTCGTCCGCGCAAGACTTTCCAGCGTATCACGCAATCGCTCCTTCTCAGCAGTTTCAGCAGCCAACTTGTACTGCATATGATGGACCTCGAGGGTCTTGTGCTCAAGCTCCTGTGTGTTCTCCGCTAAGAGCTTTCCTTGCACAGCCAGCTGATCTTGACATTTCTCCAGCAAAGTGGTCGCGTCTTCTTCCTCGCTCAGCAACTTCCCGTTGCGCCGCCGCATGGACTTATTCTTGCGCATGATTTTGTTTTTTCCGTGGGCATCGACATCGAAGAACGCCACTGAGTTGTCAGGATCGTCAAGTTCGTCTCGGAACGAGTTCGATTGCATTCCGTTGTTGATTTCGACAGCTTGTGCTGCAACGCTGTTCAGGTTGCTGCTTGGCACGATACCGTAGATGGAAAACTCCAGCGGGAAGCTCGTGACGTAAGCGATCAGCTCTGGCGTGATGGTGCGCTCAATGAGAACACTAAAGTCGATCTGAGGGTCGACAGTCGGTGATGCTACTGGCGGGGACGTGTGCTCCTCTTCAGCGCCGCCAATCCACTTGACGACAACGTGAACGTCTTTGCAGAGTTTCCCTGGGATTCCGCGAAGCCGATCAACGAGTACGTTCATGCGAAGGTTGGAGTCCAGAAAATCTGCTAGCGTCGGTAGTTGTAGGAGCGATATATCTTCTGGGCAGCTTTCGACAAGACGGTGCTGGAGGGCTTGCCATTCGTGCGATAGAATGGTCGGAGTGATCTCACACTTCATGGAGCCGTTCGACAAGCCTTGGTGATCAAAAATCGGCACCGTTTCCGAGAGCTTGCAGCCGAACTTGATGCTGTTCAAGAACACGTAGCTTTTCCCAATAAGCTGGGGCTGAGGCGGCTCATAGAAGGGATCGCAGTCCGAGTCCTGTGCTTCTTTCCACGCTTGTACGCTGCTCAACATTCGGTTGTTCTCGATGAACACTTGATACATCTCACGCATGATGTAGATGTTCGAGTGGAACTGATTTGCATCCCACATGACACTTCGGAACGTGCCAGCTTCTTGAAACTTCACCTGCACTTTGAGATCTGCTGAGATCGAGTGTGCAATTAACGCTTCGTCGTCCTCGAGACTCAGGTCTTGCTTTGACAGCACAGCTGGAGACGGCCAGCACGTGATCAGCTTCAGCGCGAAGAACGCTTGCCTTTGTAGCTCTTCTCCGATTGAGTTCGCTTCGTTGATCAATGGGATCAAGTGCAGTAGCTGGTCATCGAACCGAATGCGCTCAAGGCGCTCTCGGTCCTTTTGCTGACTCAGCTGCTTGGCTTCACGCATTTGCTTTTGAAGAGAGCTTTCCAGTTCTCGTTGCTTTTCCATCAGCTCGTGCTGCTTTCGCTCGAACAAAATCTCAGCCTTGACCAGCTCTTCAGCCAGCTTCGATTCTTGGTGCGCCAGCTGCTCAGCAAGACGTCGCTTGTCGAGGTCGCCTTCACTTTGCATCTGTGACTTGATCTCGTCTTCCTTTTCGCGCATCTTCTCGTTCATCTCGCGCACTTGTTGCTCCCATTCCTCTCGCTGCTTTTGCAGCTTATCTTCTGCAAGCTTCTGCTCCTGCAGCATGCTGTTTCAGCATTGTTCGTTAACTTTGATACAATCTGTCAGCTTAGTATGAAAGCACACATGAACTTACATTTCTTCCATCTTTTTCACGCGAGCATCCATTTCCTGCTTCTCGTTTTCCGCGATGAGTTCCAGCTCGAGGTTGGCTTGGATCTGATAGCTGTTCAGCTCTTTCATCGCAAGCTGCCAGTCGTACTGCGACTCGGTTGCAAGATCTTCCGGACTAACAGTCTGGGAGCGCATCGAAGGGATGACTACCTGAAACAAATTCGATCAATCAGAAGTTGTAATTCATACACAGTTGAAAGTATCACAAGAAGTACTTACCCGAAAGATGTTCGAATTCCCCAGTATCAGTCGGTCGCAGTGGTGGAGCTCCACCTCTTCTCCCTCGTTGATCAGGGCGGCGTTGACATATACTTTCGCTCCTTCGTTTGCTCGGATCGTCAGGGAAATAGTCGGCTCTTCACCATCTTCATGTTCGGAGGCGGCTTCGTCCAGTGAAGATTCTGCGTTTTGCTGCTTCCGAACAATAACACAGTGCTCTTTGGTGATGCCAAGACCACCAATCACTATACTCTGCTCTTCTTCAGCGTCGATTCTGCCGATCTTGTTTGCCCCGGTGTTGAGGAAGTACAGCAGCTTCTCCGTCATGAGTTGGTCTTCGTTGAGGTTCAGGAGATGAGGTTCCTTCAAAGCTCAAATGAAGCAAAGCAGTTGTGAGAGACAACACATCAAGGATGCACCCATTGTTGGCTATCTTCACACACCGTCATCGACTTGGATTTCAAGTCATTTGTGTTGCTAACGAGTCCGAGCATCTTCAGCTGCTCTTCACGTTTCCGAGCGAGCTCTTCTGTTTCTTTCAGGCGCTCAATCCAGGTTTTCTGAATAATGAAAACAATTGTTATGTAAATGAACATGAATCAAGAACAAGCGAGGATAAAGTACAATAAAGTGAACCTCGCTTTCTCGAAGTAGCCGTTGATGCTCCTCAAGCTGCTCTCGTATCGAAGCGACTTCTAGTTCTCGAGCAGGATCAGTATACGCGGTACGAAAGCCATCCTCTCCAACACTGCTGTCTCCGAAGCCTCGTGATTGAGGCCGTCCGTCGGCATTCTCCATCATAGCTTTTCTCAAAGACTCGAGCTCTTCTTTCAACTGCGCACACGCATCGTTTAGATTAAGAGAATCTGTCCATTCCTTCTGCGCAACAGTCTTACCTGTCGAATGAGCAATTGACTCGGGTCTTCATTCACCACGGCTTGGTTCTTGATTTGCTTCGCTCGATCAGCATATCGCAAGGTGCTCAACGTTTCCTGAAACGTAACATTGAGAAAGTTAGCGAGAAAGCAAGACATCAACGAGGGAATTGTGGATTTGAGGCGCAAGTACTCACTGAATAGTTCACACTTGCTGGACTCAATGCCGCGATCATGATTGTTTTCGAGTTTCCTCCGAGAGAGTCTTTGAGAAGGTGTGTCTTGGAGTATCACAGCCAGCAGAAATTATAGGTCAAGGGATCAGTGATGTACTGCCCGTCACAAGCTGCAGTTCATCAACCTTACCAGTTTGGAGTTCCGATAGGGAACCAAAATTTTCTTCTTCCCATTCGCGAGATCGGCAAGCGCCGAGATGCAGTTCCCAAGAGCAGACAAAGACTTGGCAAGAGAGTAGTAGCAGCGCAGCATTTACACATGAGAACATCACATGAAGATTTTACCCCGTTGCAACGTTTCAAAATCCTCACCTGGTTGATTGCTGCCCCCTCTTTCAGTCTCGACCCGGTCGCTCCTGTGCTCGCAGCTCGCTCGCTCCCAGCTAAGTCAATCAGGTTTATCCGACTCACTTTCTCCAGGACCTTACCACTCGCTTGATTCAGCTCGGACTGTGTGACGATGATCTGGAAGATGGTATGTGCGCGAGAGCTCGTGGCATTCATGTTCGTTGACGCCGTCGTTCTTGCCAGGATCCCAGCGTCCATGAGCTATTTCGTTCACAAGCGCAAGAGAAGATTTGAAAGTCAGTGGAGCTGGACTGAGAAAAACCGAAACAAGAAACACTCTCACCCTGCTGATTTCTCTGTGAGTCGAAACTGCGCTTCGAGTCAAACCTTCAGCATACGGTCCTTGCCGAGGATGATCGCGAACTTTCAGGTTGTCGAGTGCCGGATTGAATAGATCTGAGCACACCCAAGCGTCACTGTGTTAATAAATGTGGCACATCTTCGAGATACAAGCTATTTCTTAAACTCGCAAACCTTTCACCCGCTCGTTGTAGATCTCCATCATGCTCGCCTCGACCTTGAAGGTGATATCGGTCGTGTTGGCTTCAATTCGTTCAAAGATGACCTCGGACGCTCGTGGAATGATGCCCTTATCGCTACCGTAGCCGACCATCGAGAATGATTTGCCCGAGCCAGTCTGGCCGTATGCAAACAAGCTCACGTTGAAACCATTCCATGCGTGCTCCAGAACCTTCGCATGCACACTTGAATTAGTGGGATTGCATTGCGATCTATGTAATTTAGACGACATTTCGATGGCGAGTTAGCTTACCTTGACGCCGATGTCGTCCCAGACGGTATCTTGCGATGCATGTTCGGGGTCGTCGGGATCAGCGAAGCTGTTGTAGCTGTAGTCGAACGTGAATGCCTTCTCCCCATTGCTCTCGGGGTCCGTGATGATGGTCTGCTGGGTGTCTTTCGCCATTTCTGTGATTGCAGTGACGAGTGGAAGAGAAAGAGACCGCAGACTCGTGTGAGAACGGCAACGTAGGCATCGAAAGCAGCGTGTGGTAGGATACTCACTGATGCAAGGGGTGCTTTGGAGGTGCTTCTCGCGCTCATTGAATGGCCGGACTCGGACCGCGACTTGCACATTTTCCGACATCGTGGACGCTGGTAGTCAACAGTCAGGTCAGCCAGCGTCTGCACGTTGTCTGAAGCTCTATGGGAACACACGCAGCTCTCGCTCCTTCTTTTCGATAAGCTTGTCGTCGCTCATTTCGCTCACTGACTTAATCGCTGCCCTGGCTCCGTCTATAGATGACACGACGAAACCGATTGCACTGAGTTGCATCTAAATGCGTCCGAGTTGCACGTCATAGTGGCACACCCCAAGTGCAGAGGCGAGCACACACACACAATACAATAAAATACCGCCGTGATCTTCTTTATCGTCCTCGAGCATGACTTCCCGACTAACGATCTCTTCTCGTGACTACTACATTGAACGGTTCGCGACTTGTTCGACTTGGCGAGCAGGGGCTCGCTGCAATGGTTTACTCCGGAACCAGATACGGTGGAGAGTAGAGCACGTCGCACTGCTTGAAGCTTTTGTGCAGTGCGAATGGTCTGGTGATGCGTGGCAGATTTGAAGGTCGCTCGCCTGAAGCTCGTGCGTTGCCTGCAATGCGCAATGCGCAATGCGCGCCTTGGCACCTTCATTGCTTGACTCAGCATTTGAACAACTTCAACTCATGTCACTCGAAAGGGAAGGCACTCTTTCGAGGA
Organism: Globisporangium cederbergense; assembly: GCA_023334245.1. Taxonomy (NCBI): domain Eukaryota; phylum Oomycota; class Peronosporomycetes; order Pythiales; family Pythiaceae; genus Globisporangium; species Globisporangium cederbergense. The sequence continues at coordinate 30,096 of JAASGO010000063.1, read as the reverse complement.
GTGCCCCTTTGAGTGCCTTGAGTGAGCAAATCCTTGAGGCGTTTCAAGCGCCACCACACGTCGGAATTTTTACACTCAATCTTTCATAGCAAAGCGAGCTCTGACGAGAGCGGCCGGTGGTCCATGTAGTTCCGTGGACGGCTATTTAGTGTAATTATGAAACAATGAAAACTAATCGGCACAGTTTTTGATAGCAATCATTATTCCTATTTATGCGCGAATTAGTATAAAATAGGCGTTTTGTTAGCAAATTATCACTGTGACTAGCCATTGCACAGTCCCGTGGGCCGTGGCCAAGTCGTCGCGCTCCTCGCCCTCCAATTGCTTTGCTCGCGTTGGAGCCCACCGACGGAAAAGAAACGCGACCGCGTCAGCTGCTGCGCAACTTTGAAGCCCTCCCTCCCTCTCTGTGTGGCTGCGTCCCTAGTGTGAGACTCGGCACCTTCCACACGCGAATCGAGGAGGAGACATGCTCACCATCGTCGTGCCGCACGCGCGCGCCGGCGCGATCGCCAAGTACGCGGCGCTCGTGCACCGCCGCGGCGTCACGGCGCAGAGCAGCATCGCGACGCGCATCCTGTCGACGCGCTCCAGTGCGAAAGAATCTGCGCTAACCGGTGTGAAGGCCACGACTGCTGCGAGTGAGATCGGTGCGTCGTTGCAGGCGTCGGAAGCGATTGTGCCAGCGGCTGGTGCGACTGGCGCGCTTACGCTCAAGGAGCGCATGGAGATTTACGGGCAGCTGTCCAAGGTGCGACTGAGTTCGCTGGTCGTGATGACGACCGGAGCAGGTTTCCTGATGGCGGGCGGCCCCATTTCTTGGGGCTCATTTGCAGCGGCGACGATCGGTACATCACTTGCTGCGGCGTCCGCGAACACGTTCAACCAGGCGTGGGAAATCGAGCTCGACGCGAAGATGAACCGAACCTGCAAGCGCCCACTACCCTCGGGGCGGATCACGCGCAATCACGCGGTTGCGTTCGGCGCTGCGACTGCTGCGACGAGTACTGCGATTCTGGCGGCGGGATGCAACCCGCTGGTTGCGTCACTGGGGCTCTTCAACATCGGCCTCTACTCGCTCGTGTACACGCCGATGAAGACCCGCAGCGAGTTGAACACGTGGGTCGGTTCCCTTGTCGGCGCCATCCCCCCCGTCATGGGTTGGGCTGCTGCCACCGGTACGATGTTCGCACCGGAGGCCGCTCTTCACGCCTACCTGCTCTTCTGCTGGCAGATGCCGCACTTCTTCGCTCTGAGCTGGAGATCGCGTGCCGACTACGCTCGTGGCGGATACAAGATGGTCGCGTGCGCTGACCCGACGGGCTCGCGGAGTGCGGCCCTTGCGCTTCGCTACTCGCTGTACATGGCGCCGATCCCGATCGTCGCCGCGCTCACCGATGCGACGAGCTACATGTTTGCCGTGGAGGGTACGCTCGTGAACGCGTACGCGATCTACTTGGCGCAGAAGTTCTACCGCAACCCGACGAACGCGACCGCGCAGAAGGTGTTCCTGTGCTCACTCTGGTACTTGCCGGTGATGATGGGCTGCATGGTGCTGCACAGCCAGAACTGGCTAGACGACGAAGAAGTCGAGGAGAAGAAGAAGGCGAACGTGTGGCGCGAGGCGTTCCTGGGCGAGATCGAGAACTTCAAGCCGCTCGAGCCGTCCGTGGTCTCCAAGGAGGAGAGCTCGGTGTCGGCATGGGTCGTGACGCAGATCCGCACGCTGCGCCACTGCCTGAAGGAAGTGTGCATCCACGAGAACCTCTGGGGCTTCAAGGACGGCAAGCACAACGCCGACGACAGCAGTGTGCTGTGCCCCGTGCACGTAGGCAACTCTGCGAAGGAAACGGCAGCGATCGCGTCTCAGGCATCCCGAAAGGAGGCGTAACTTGGGAGCAACACGTCGTCGTTGTCTGTCGTCATTGCTCACGCACAAAGATGTCGATAAGCAGCTCTCAACCAACCAATTGTCTCAAATAGATCGTCACTGTTTTTCTTCTTCTCCAGCGGAACGGAGGAGAGAGCGAGCCGCACAAAGAAAACCAATAATGCTGTACATTGCAAGAAACCCCTCCTCCCATCACTTCTCTATCCCCATTCTACGTAGTACCTCTCTGCCAGTGACTCGTGTAAGGTCTCAGCTCATTTACCACTTGATACCGAGCGGATTCGAGAGCTCGAGCTTGGGCACCGCGTGGTAGCTCGTGTGGAACGCCTTGAGTGCGCCTTCCGAGAACGGCTGGCCACCGAAATACTTATTGTAGACGTACTTGCACGCCGGGTTGTCGGTCGGCGCGCGCACCTGGAGCTCCTGAAAGCGACTCGTGACATTGCCGAGCAGCTCCGAGGCGAGCAGCGTACTCTTGGGCTTGATCTGTCCACCGCCGTTCAGACACCCGCTCGGACACGCCATGATCTCTACGTAGTGATACGGACACTTGTTGCGCCGGATCTTGGTCATGATCGACTGGATGTTGCGGAAGCCGTAGGCGATCGCGAACTTGAGCACCTCCTGGCCCTCGACGACGAGCGTCACCTCGCGGAAATCCGGATTCCGGCCCACGACGTACTCCAGCGGACCAGTGACGTCCACGTTGAAGAGTTCCTTAGCCGCATACCGAAAGATGTGCTCGAGCGGACCGCCCGAGATCGCATTCACATTGCTCCCGAGCACACTCAAACCGTCTTCCGAGATGCCGCTGAGCATGGTCTCCTGGGAAGACAGCTGCGCGAGCTCGAGGTTAACAAAGTCGATGTTCAAATTCGTGATGAGCTCAATGATCTCGGTCGTTGCGAGCACACAGTCGACATCCTTTGCTTGCGCTTCTTCATCTAGAAAGTCCTTGCGCGAGGCCTCGAGTTTCTTGTCAAAGCACGGCATGACTGCGACGTGGTACACTTCGTTCGGCGCAATGCTCTGCTCCCTGCTGACCATGTGCTTGATGAGCGAACCGGCGATTTGCTGCGGCGACTTGGTCGTGTCGATGAACGGGATCGCATTCGGCTGTGTCTTCTCAGCGTAGCAGATCCAGCCGGGGCACGACGACGCGAGCATCGGCATTGCCTTCAACGGATCTTGCAGTGGGGTGGCGCTCGTGATTGGCTCGACGAACTCGGTTTTCGTCGATGAGACAGCAACCGAGGACGGCGGACGTGCCCAAACCGTCTTTTGCTGATTCCGGAAGCGGTGCAAAAACTCTGCGCGCGACTCGAGCAACGCAAAGTCGCCACTGCAAGTTGAGTCGATGACCATGTGGACGCCAAGCGTGCGGAACATGGTCACCAATTTGCGGTGCACGGCGATCACAGGAAGATCGAAATGCGCGGCGAGCGACGCTCTCGATTGCGGCGAGAGCGTGACGACCACGTGGCAGTACTGCTTGGCACTCAGCACGTCGAGCAGCTCTTGCACGCTTTGCTGTGAGATCAGCACAGTCTCGGCAGACGTGACGCAGCCGCTGCACGCGAGGCAGTCGTCCAGCGAAATGGTGGCTTTCTCCTTCTCAGTGGTGCGAATGATGTTGGGCTTGACGGTTTCCTGCATGCCCCAGTCATCGGCCGTGAGCTCCGTCTCGAGCGAAATCTTGGCTACGCCGAGCGGGCGAGCAGCACCACCCTCCGCGGGTGCATCCGGCGTGAACAGCGGGTTGATGCACGCCTGCGACGGCTGGATGTAGTCGTTAAGATCTCCTAGGAATACGGATGCCTGTACATGCACACATATGAACACAAGAGAAAGCTGCCATGAGCACAGTGTCGCATCGTTGAAGCGGTTGCTGTCACGCCACGCACCATCGCGTCTTCTTAGAGTGCTTCTTCCACCAACACGAGGACGCTGCAATGACTTTGTCCTGCCAACGCGAGAACACTTGTTGAAAGGCTTTTTGGCTTTTGGTGGTTCCGCAATCACTCCAAAGTGAAGGCTTGTCACAGTGCATAAATCCAAAAACACATGCTCTTAAAACGATATCGAAAACACTCGAACATGGGTTTTTGGGTGAATTCGAAAGTGATGGCTTTGTTCGGCTTGCGCAGCTCGTGGTGCTTGGACTGAGTTATCGAGCCGGCTCAAATCAGACATTCTTTTGATCTCTTGCTTGTGGACCACGAAGGGCAGTCACACGTGCTCAGCGGTATAGTGTTACACATAGCTGTCGAGCCGAGCCGAGCCGAGCTTCACACCCAACCCCAACTGGCTCCTTTTGCTCGCAACCCGAAAGTGCCAATACAAACGCCCAGACAAATCTCGCCAAGTCCCGTCTCTCACTTTCGCGTTCTCGCTGACTTTCCTTTCCATACAGAGCACAGCGCGGAAAGCAGGAAAAGAAGTGCAGCAGTTTTCCCGTCCTCCTCTATTGGCCGCAAGAGAGAGAAAGCGAGCGTGCGAGTCTCCGCGTGTAAGTAGTGTCTCTGTGGTGGCGTGAACGCGGATACAGGACGACGGACAGGCGAGCGAGCGAGTGTGGACGGACGTACAGGAAACACTCAGCAGCCGAAGGCAGAACGACGCAGACAAGCTGGCGACTGCGACGACGGCGAGCGGCGACGCGCGGGGGGGCAGCGGGAGTGGAGACCCCGCCGCCGCAGAGAATGACAAGATGGGACGCCGGCCTCTAGCACCTCGCTCGAAGACGTACTCACGGCGGCGGACTACAACCGCGAACAGGTTATGTAAGAGCGGCGCGTTCGCGTGCGTCGGCTTGATCGCTTTGCTGATCGGCGTGCTGATTCAGACGGCAACAGGTGCGTTCTGGTCGTTGGGTTAACTTTTCGTCGGTGGCTTTGCATTCTGATTTGCTGTTGTTGTGTGTTTGTGTGTGTTATCTACAGCAGCAAATGCGTTTCCAGACAAGATTGGCTACAACTGCGTGTCTGCCAAGTGCGTATTTAACAGCGGCGACTACTCGCAGAGCAAGTATGCCGATGGCCTCTCGTGTATGAAAGGTTGCGGTCAGTCGGAGATCCAGGGCATCGACACCGCGCTCACGGACATCCCGTCGATGACGATTAGCTCGTCGCTGAAAGGCACGTGCACGAATTGCTCGCTGGTCGTGGAAACGACGTGGAACTTCCCCGAGATGCTCGACACGTACGACCTGACTGAGGACTCGCTCAACAGTAAGTCGTGTAACTTCACAGCAACGATGGAGATCAACGCACCGCAGCTTTGGGTCCTTGAGGGTAGCTCATCGAACTGCTACATCAATAACGCTTTGATGTCGTGTCGGCGTGACGGGAACAAGACGCTGGTGAACCTGAACTCGACCATGATTGCTGCGCTCGCCGTACCCGAGAAGGAGTACGTCTTTACAGTTGATCACATCTCGACGCGTCTCGGACCAGGAACGAAGTCAGACTTGACAGCACTGAACGTGAAATTTGACGGCACGGGCTGCCGCGCGACGACACAGGACAATACGACCCCACGACAGGTGTTTAATCTGGAGCTCACTTCCAACTCGTACAAGCTGATCGGGATGTTCACAGACACCGCCATGGAGGCTTCCAATCCGCACGTGATGAGCAACACTTCCGTGAGCATAACGTTCACCAGTGGAGCGGTACTGCGAGCCGGGGCGTTCATCCTGTTACGAGTCGCGAAAACGGTGGAGCCGGACTTTTCGACGCTGATTAAGGACGTCAACGCTGCACGTATGCAGCACAAAGGGAACGAGGTGCCATTGACTCTCTTCGTGGGGAAGTCGAACATCTCGTTCACGATTCCAGACTCGTTTGTGGGCGATATCAACAACGGTGACAGGCTGAATATCACGTTCGATAACTTCAAGAACCCGTCGAACGACTCGATGACGATCGAGAAGTGCTACTTGTCTGCCTATCAAGGCTTGGCTTCCGCTGTCGATACCTCGCCAGTCCTGTTCTACACTGTGGAAAAAGGTAAATGAAGCACACCGTTCTCGTGAGCGAGCTGCTTTGACTTGGGACAGATGAGCTCACCTTATTTTTCGTTGTGTATTGTTTACAACAGCAAACCGTGAGCGAATCGCCTCTCGACTGGATTACGTGACAATCGTGATCTTCGGCGTGTGCTTCCTTTTCTCGCTGGTGATCATTCGATGGGTAAGTTTGTAGTCTGCTCCATCGATTACCTCTGTTTTTGTGATAGATGGCTCACACACTCGTTTCTTTTTTGTTGTTGACAATTTCTAGCACGGTTTACCGCTGACCATGACGACTCTCTGGACCGATATGGTTGCGATCTCCGCGTTGTTCTCATTTGCAGCAGGCTGCGGTGGGTACCTCGTGTGGGTGATCCAGCCGTCGAAAGCCTACGTGCATTGGTACACTGCCCAGTACTTCTTCAACACCATGATGATCCTGTCGCTGTGCTTCCACTGGGCGAGTGTGCTGTCATTCAAGAGTTTCAAGAAGTTGTCGTGGAAGTCTCCTGCTGTCCTCGGGTACCTCCTAGCGAACGCAGCTGTAATTGCCCTGATCATCTCGCTGTCGATCGCCGCTGATGACGATCTTCGCTGCGTCTTCGATGAGCAGTCACTGCAGTGTTCGTCTGAAGAAGAGTGCACAGGAAGTCTGGCTGCAGAAGGGAAAGTGGTTCGCGACGCAGTTCGAGCGTGCGACATTCAGTCGTTCTACTTGGTGTTCGGAGCTGGCTTCGTCATGTGCACGGTGATGCTGATGATTCTTGGCTGCATGGTGATGAGCCGAGGTCGTTCGTTGATGCTGAACGAAGACCCATCGGAGCCACGAATTCGGAGCTCGCTCACGATTTTCTACGTTATCATCGCGACCACGTGTGTGCTGTACATTTCGTGTCAAGTGATTTACATCGCGCAGTACGTCTCTGGTCGTGGTGGGAGTGGTGAGTTGTCGGATCTGGTGTGGTACATCTTCATCGTGTGGCTGCCGCATGGTCTCCCTCCACTGCTGCTTCTGTTCCTCCAGTGGAACCCCAGCACCGAAAATTTCCACCATGAAGAACCTGAATCGGTTGACCAGTCGTCGAAGGAAGACGTGTTCAACATTACGCCTCGCTCATCCGGATCGTCGCCTCACATGCCGTACTCGAAGCTTCTGCGTGACCGCATCAGCATGGGTGAGTCGATGATCAACGGCGACGAACCTGGCAACAAACTTCGATTGATCGTGCGTCTCAAGCTTCCAGCAAACTTTGACCGCGCGTGCTTTGTGTCACTCGACTTTTTCTCGTCGAAGGATCCGATCAACGGAACCAACTCACTCGCCACCATCTGCAGAAAAGCTCAATGGAAGTGTGTTGGAACAACGGAACCGGTTGGTGTGACCGGCGAGACCGAATCGGCATTGAGCAGCAACGGCGCGTCGAATTCGATCTTTGTCTTCGTCGCGGTGCTCGAAGTCCCAGTCGTCGGGCATGCGTCGAATACCGTGCTCCGGTTTTTAGTTCACGCGAGCACAATCGGGAAGCGCGACACGGGCCACAACTTCGCCTCGAACTATCTAGACGGTCAAACAAACACCTATGGAAATGGTGGATCGGGCTCGAAGAACGAAACTCCAGCGACGCAGCTCTCATACCAGATGACGATGTTCCACCCGCTGCTCGAGTTTGTCACTTCGTCTCAAGCAGTCCTCGACGCTGCGGCTAGTGGCCAACCGCTAAATATTCATCCGACAGACGAACACACCTGCACAGTTTTGGAAGAACACCCTTCGTTGCAACGAGAAGTTGACGTGATGCTTCAAGGAAACATGAACAACGCTGAGCTGAGTGTGGCAACAGTGATGATGCCAGGCGAGATGTCTACAAAGGAAGATGGTTCGTCGCACAAGCAAATTGGCAACATCATCCGCTTCTTCCAGTACGACACGGAAGACGGTGGCGGTGGTCTCGTCGTTGAAGACTTGCAAGAGAGTGTGTACGCAAATGCGATTCCTCGGCAGCTCATCGAGTTGCTTGCTGTCGAGCGCCAGGAGCAGGCTGAGAAGGCGAGAGAAGACTTGCACACTTTCCTGGGCCAGAAGAAGGACAAGCAAACTCGTGGGTTCTACGGGACGCTTATCGGTCAGATACAGGATGAAGGTGACACTGCAACTGCGCGAGACTGGCTGGAGAACCGTCTGAAGAAGAGGAAGGAGTACGTGTCGATGATCCGGAAGAACATTCAGTACCTGGTGAACCGCGACAAGCACAAGCAGTATTTCAAGGCGAGCGTGGAGAAGAAGTCCGAGGACTTGCGTTTCGTACCGATCAACCTGCACATCCAAGATCTCCTGATCGGACCGACCAACTCCTTCATCAATGACGAGAAGAGGCGTACTTCGAAGGAGGTTTCGGTGTATGACTTCACGACGGTCGGTGCTCCGGCGGCGCATTGCCTCAAGTTCAACAAGGGTGGTATTCTCTCGTATCAAGTGAAGCTGAAGAAGCTGCAGGCGAAGATCAGTGAGACGGATTTGGATATCTCAAAGTGGCCGGAAGAGATCCGAGAGTACGACGATCTTCAGTGGGACTTGCAGCTTCGCATGGACAGCGCGTTCGCACAAGCATTGGCGGCGCTGACGTGCAGTTTTGTGCGCAAGGTGGAAGTCGCGATCCAGAATCCCGACATTGTGAAGGGAGAAGACATGCTGTGTCAGATGTCTACGCTGGGTTTCCTGTTCCACGTCGAGTCGCTTCTTTCGACCCACGGCAAGGAAATCGGTATGCTTGAAGACATGGCTGGCTCCGTGGCGAACCTGTCGTGCGTGGCGTTCGTGATTCAAGATGTTCGTGACAAGCCATCCAACCGTTTCTCGTTCCGTATGTCTCGCAAGAAGGATATGAGCGACGAAGCCGGAATTGTCAAGGTGACTGTCTCGCACAAAAACAATCGCGGCACAAAGCGCTCTCCGATCAAGTACATTGTAACCGTCCAAGTGGCCACATCCGAGGTTGAGCTGCCTGATCGTCTCGCGAGCGGCGGTGAAATCACTGTCACTCCGTTGCTGTTCACCCAGGGCATCAACGAAATGCAGACGATTGCAAACAATACGGAGCGCGCGAAGACTGAGCTGCAGGACATGATCAACATCAATAACCTCCGACCGCTGAAGGCTTTCTGTGAGAAGTACTGCCGCCTCACTGTCGCATTACCGACGAATTCAGGCAACTTCGTGCGCGGATCCCATCGCTACCGAAACATGAACCAAGCACCGATGAAACTGACGGAGGATCAGGTCACACAAGAGTTCCGAGCACTTGAAACTGCAGTTCTCGATGCCGCGCAGAGTCTGGTGAAGACAAAGCGCCCTGAAATCTTGAAGCGGTCGGCGGACTTGTGTCGTGAATTGGGCGGCGGGCGCGTAACCGTGTGCAAAAGCGCCAAGGATCGCACTGCGATGTCTGTGACGTTGGAGCAGGTTCGCATTTTGCACCGCCACCATGATCTGCCAGATAACCGCATCCCTGCAACGGTGTCTGTCATGCGAAGCCACGGTGTGCGTATCGAGAATGCTCTGAAGAACACGGGGAAGCGGCAGTTCGCGTTCAACAAGCTCCAGCGGTCGTTGCTTCCGGAGGACTACCGTTGTCCAGACCAAGTCGGAGGCACGGGCAACGTCAGCTAAGGATGCTGTAAGGTGCCAGCGAGAAAGAGAACTGGGTGGTGAAAGTGGTGGTGGGACGAAGTGGAGGATGAAGATGCGAATGATGCAGTAGCTTATTATGTTAGGTTTGTTTAGAGACCATGCAATTACTGGGAGGGAGTGGGCGTGGTGCGTGCGTGAGCCATTTCTATAAAACGTCAATGATGTTTTGGGGGAAGAATGAGAAATGGTCGATCACTTGCTGCTTGTCTGTCTGTATGTGTTGTCGAGATATGTTGATGTCGTCGCTTTTTCATCACAGGTCGTTGAAATCCAGCTGCGTCACGAAGGCGTAGGACTTGTCTTCTTTGCCGTTGGGGCTCGTCATGAGCGCGTTCGAGCGCGTCGGGGAGGTCGACAGCCGCGTGTCCGCGTCCAGCTGGTTGCGTTTCCGCAACTTGGACATCATCTCCTCGTCCGAGATGCCCTTCTCCGCCGCCACTTTCTGCTTCTCTGCCAACTACAAAGTCAAAAGTAGCAGTGTTAGAGCTGTTATCGGGTGAGTACGAACTCCACCAGTGAAACAGAAGAAGTTTACCTCTTTCTTGCGCATGACCTCGGAGAAATGGCGCGAGCTGCTCATCTTGAGGATGTCCCGCGACGGCACAAGCACATCGGTGTGGTCGCTGTCCGAGACGGCCGATACATCAGACCGCGCCGAATCCAATGGGTCTTCGCGCTCGAACTGCAGCTGTCGACTGGATGGTACTCCTGGACGCACGCGAATGTTGTTTCGATGGAGAACTGGGTCGCTGTTCATCGTTGGCGACCATGGGGCGTTGCGGTCGTCCAGATCCGCACGCGAGCTGCCGTCTTCGTAGGTCTCTTCGCTCTCGCCACCGTTTCCACCACTGCCTCCAAATCCACCAAAACTGTTGACAGAGCTGTTCTGCTGGCCGATTAGCTCGAGCATCTTAGTCAGTTTGAGTTCAGCGATCGCCAGGCAATCCGCGTGCTCCCCTCGTGCGCCACCTTGGATACCAGAGGAATTGCTGTTAAGCAGGCTGCTGCCATTTTCTAGACTTGTGACATCGAGCACGTCATCGAAAGCCTGCAGTCGCTGGGCTAATCCGAAAGAACCTTGTTGCACGCCTGTGATCACGCCGTCCAGGCGCTCGTAGCCTGCCTTGTTCACCTTGAGTGTCGCCTTAGATTGCTGGATCTCGTTCTCCAGTGTGTTATATACCTCTCTGTTGAGCTCGATGCCTCCGATGCCAGACGCCTTGAGCTCGTTGAGCGCCTGAAGTGCCTGCTCTTTCTCCTGGCGGACTGCGATGAGTCTCGTCTCGGCTTGTGCTTTCTCCTTCTCCAGTGACGTCGTTGTTGTGCCCTGGGCAAACAGTTTCTCCACCACTTCGTTTAACGATGCCGCGCCGGCTGCGAGCTTGAGCTGGTCCAGTACCTCCTCGTAGTCTGCTGCCTTTTGAGATTTTGTCAGGTTTGCGAGGTGCAACGCCTCGTTCGCCCGCTCTCGACTCTCTATGGACCGCAGTAACCGCACCTCCTCCTCCGCCGACAAGTCCCCACGAAGCTCTGCGGCGATCTCAGCGCGCTCTTGGATCCGCTGCAGGCGCCACGCCTCCATTTTCTGTGAATTCCTGGCTCGAACTTCATGATCTCCGAGTTCTCGTGCGCGTGCTTTTCGCTCGACCTGGATCTGCAACTGCACTCTACACACAAAAAAGCGGTGAATGTTCCGTTGATAGATATAAAGGTGCACATGAGAGCGACTGGCAAGCACATACTCTTGCAAGAACTGGACAGCACGAGCTTTTCCAGCCTCGAGCTGGCGACAAAGCAATTTCACTTCGTCAGCCTCGTGTAAGCTCTCGTCGACCGCCTTGGACATGGCAAGCACATGCGCATCCACGCGCAGCTGATTGGTCTGCAGGCGCCGCAGCATGTGCTCAAGTTGCCGCCGAAGGTGCATCTGCTCCTCCATGGACGTGGTGCACTCGGAGATTTCCTGCTTAATCTTGTTGTTTTTCTTTGAGATCGGCGTCTCCTGGTTCTGTATACGGCTGAGTTCCTGAGTCTCCAGTTGCAATGCTCGTAGCTCATCCTACACCCAATCACAGAGCTGTTAGTCATAATCACGACAACCTCGCGATACATAGTCCTGACGTTATTCGACGCACCAGCAATGTGTTGAGCTCTTTCTGTCGCCGCTCGACCATCATCTTTTGCTCGTTGAACTTGCGAGCGTTCAGGTTCACGCCATCTTCGAGGCACTCGATGTCCTTTTGTCCGGTATCCGTCTCAGGAACTGATCCTCCGGGTGAGCTCTCGTGCAAACTGCGCAGGGAAGTCGACACGGCGGATTCTCGATTCGGGAGCACGATGGGCGAGTTTGCCTTGCGCACAGCCTCGACGAGCTCTCGCTTCTGCGTGATCTTTTTCAGCTTGTGGCTCGCGAGCAGCGTGCTGTTACTATTATTGTTGCTGTTGTTGTTGATGCTACTGCTGTTGTTGTTGTTGCTCATGGGCATGTCATAGTTGCTCGCGGGCGAGTCGCCGATGGGGAGGAGTCGCAGGCGACCCGACATGACACCTCGCTTCTTCATCTGCTTGTCACTTGTCTTCAACGGTGTTGTCTGCATGACCATGTAAGCGTTGGTGTTACTTTTGGGCATCAATCGCGACAGACAACCTCAAACTTACGTACCGCGATAGACGAGAGGTCTGTGAACTCGGTCGCCATGTCTAGAGCGATTGATTTACTTGGGAGATACCCGGCCGACTAGCTGTGCTTCATTCTCAGACTCTTCTAGCTCCTCGCTATCGCGGGGCACTGCACTGCACTCCGACCAACAAGATGACAGCACTTGGGCCTTGGGACTGAAGCACAGAGCCGAAAGAGAACGCCGTAATGGAGGCGAAACCACTGGGCACAAGGATAAAATTGAACGCGCAAAAATAGGCTTCCTGTCGTTGTGGAGAGCACGCAGCAACATTCCTATTCATCAAACTTCAGTTGATCTGCAGACTTGAGGTTCGTTCAGTTCTCGCATACGGTATTTGAAAATGTCGACCACACCTGTAAAGCCAGCGACGAGTTCTGGAATCGCACGGGAGCATGCCAAGACCGGAGCTGACGTCTGGAGCATCTGGTACGCCGCCAGATTCGGAAAAACCGAGCGAGTGCGCTTCATCTTGAACCACAAGAAAGCTGGCATCTCAGTTGACGAACAAGAGCCCGTACGTGCTCCCAGTAGACTTGCCACACTTGATGGACGTCCTGCCAGTCTATATCATTGCTGATCTTTTCGATTCTGCCTGATTGACTGGTTCTCAGGAAACACAATGGTCCGCTTTGCACTTTGCGTGTCGTTTTGGCCACTTTGACGTCGTCCAATTGCTCATCGATCACGGAGCTAGTCCCGATCTGAAAAACGAGGTCTTGATGCGTCGTATTCAGGGCCTTGCTCGTCTTCTCTTACACTGATTTCTTCATTTACGTTCACGCTCTGTAGAATGGGAACACACCGCTGCACCTTGCTGCTGGATGGGGGAACCTCCGCTGCTGTGTGTTGTTGCTGCAAGCTGGAGCGAGCGTTTCTGTGACGAACCTTTCCAAGCAGACAGCGTTAGCCGTCGCAAAGGCTTTATCGAGAGGAGACCACGTCCAGCTCCTTGATCGATGGCAGCCTCTTCGACTTACCCCAACAGGTTGCTGCATCTGACTTCCTTGCGCACCGTCGTAGCCTGGTAACGCTGACTGGATTTAATACCTCACTTTGTCTTGTCACTAGAGCTGGAAGACCAACGAATGCAGCGTCTTGCACATGAAGCTGAACCGAAGTTTGTACTTTTGGCAGTGTTGCAGAAAGCGTCCAGCGAGGAGCTCCATCCATCGATTCGTTCGGAGCTGCATGCTCTTCACTCGAAAGTCCATTCATTCGGAGACAGCCACCCGGGACTGCTCATCACGTTTGCCAAATTGGGATCTCTCTATCGGTGGGTGGCTGCGCTTTTCTGTTGCTGATCTTCAATACTTTCACTGTCGAAGAAACACTGACTGGCAATTTTGGCATCTATTACTGCTTCTCAGCGACTGCAACCGCGTGGAAGAGGCGCTAGAGATGACGGATCGCGGGCTCAGCCTCTGTGAGGCAATTCGAGGTGAGCACCACTCAGAGACAGCTGCCTGGCTCAACAACACTGGCGAACTCCTTCTTCTTCAGCAGCGCAATCGTGAAAGCTGCCACTTCTTCTCGAAAGCACACAGTGTCTTCTCCAAGTACACACAGTCGCTTCCCTGTCTTGTCTCTCTTTTGATGCGGCGACTTGAACGACGACTCATCTGGACTCCTCTGGTGTGAATGAAGATTGAAGGGGGAGAGTGACTATGAAACGCTCGTTGCTCTGGAAAACGCTGCGATCGCACATCATACGGCTGGGGATTCAGCGGCGACGATCTTGCTCCTTCAGCAGCTTCTCATCCTTCTCCACAAGCGCTACCATGGCGGCTACAATGCCAAAGTGCTCGAGCTCTCCTTTGTTCTCGCATTCGCTCTGCTCACTCAAGTAAGAGCTGCATAGTTACCCACTATCAAGGCCAAATGACCGTGCTTTTCACGCGTGCTGACTTACTCTCACCCACAGAAGCGCGTGACAGAGGCGATGGCGATCTACGAGGACTGCTTGACCCAGGTTGAGTCACTCGCAACACCAACTTCTCCAGAAGAGTGTCATACTCGTACCATGCGCTGTATCGAGGGTATCGGCAAGTGCTGGTTCCTTCTCGGCGATTTTCAGGTGCGCTCTCGAGCTGCTTTCTCCTCTGTGTTGCTTGATTTTTCGCTTCTGAGATCGGATGCTCGCCCTTTAGAGAGCCGAGGAGCTCTTCGGCCGGGCGCTGCGCATGTCTACCGCATTACAGCAGCACGGGCAATTGCCAACTTCAGCAGACGCACACCTTGCAGCGGAGCGCCAGCGCGCGCATCGGAACGTCGCCATGATCGCTATCGCAAAGAAGTCCGCACTTGCGGTAGAAGGGAAACTTCAACGTTGGTGTGAGCAACCAGTATAAAAACCGGTATGCAGTATAATAGGTCTGAAAAACTCTTCTACAGCATGAATGTCCCTATTTCAAACGCAGACCAGGGCATACGTTAATCATGATTGGCATCCAGCTTTGATTCTGCACCTCTGCATTTCAGAAAATGAGCCACTTGACTCTGAGTGACGGACGCTCGTTCAGTGGAAACAGGGCGATGGCGGAGACAGGAGCACCGACGACGAAGACGCTCTACTGCATCCGCCATGGCGAGTCGACATTCAACGAGTGGCGCAAGCAGAGCATCTGGAACTTCTCGTGGATCTGGGTGCGCGACCCCATGATCATCGATGCGCCGCTCAGCGCCAAGGGCAAGCAACAGGTGGGGCTACGTTTGTGATTTTGCGTGTGATTGGCGTGTCCTCATGCTGCTCTTTCTCATGATGTCCCGCGTCCATTATTGTGTATCTAGGCGCTACAGCTGCACGAGCTCATCAGATCCAAGAAGCTGGACGAGCGCATCGAAGTGGTGCGTTGTTCTCGTCGCTCGCTGGGACCATAGTCGTTATTTTCGTGAAGACATCTCCTGATTGTTGTGCTCCGTTATGGAAAGTGCAGATCATCACGAGTCCGTTGACGCGAGCGATTCAGACGACGAGTGGTGGATTCCAAGACGCTGAGATTCCCCTCCGATGTACGCAATGTTTTATCTGTACAACGTTAGTCCACGTGCCGATTCCCTCATGCGTTCTTTGTGTTTGTGTGTCCACTATCTAGTGGAGCCGTCATGTCGAGAGGTACTTGACACTGCGTGTGACGTTGGACGGCAGCCTGACGGTATGCATTTACAATCCGATGTGAGTTGATAGATATGTGTTTGACCGAGTGATTATCGACTGCATGCTGTTGCAGAACTCGCTGCGAGTTTCGTAAACGTGGACGTGGACTTCCACGCACTGGACCAGTTCTGGTGGCTCCCGCCGCACAAGCGACCAGCCGACCCAGACTTCGTTCCCCAGGGTTACAAGGACGTGCTACCACTCCGCGAAAGCGGCGCGGACGTCGACGTACGGATCAGAGAGCTCCTCACAATGCTCAACGACCTGCCTGCGACGCACATCGCGATTGTCGGCCACAGCTCGTTCTTCAAGCGCATGCTGGGCATGGCTCGCAAACTCAACAACTGCGAGCTTTATGAAGCGCCCTTCGCAGAGATTGCCAAGCGATTCGGCATCCACACAGACGCGTAATAGAGAAGAGTGAACGCCAACAGAGATTGAGAAAGATAGTAGAATACACTGCAACTTTAGACTGATTGTCTTGATTCATTCATGCAAGTGGGTGGATGGATTTGCTGTAGGAACTTGGCTGGTAAAGGTCGAGAGCTCTTTGGTCGATGGATGTATCCTAATCACTCGCTCACTTGGTCTTCGTGCGCACCATCTGCTGCTGATGGAACCGCATGTACATGAGCGAGCCGGCGAGCGCACTGCCGAAACCCGCGACCATGACCGGCACCATCAAGTTCATGAAGATCGGCTCGCCGCCGTGGTACTCGCGGCAGTAAATCACGGCCTGGAGGGGCAGTCCGAGGATCATGCCGAACCAGAAGATGTAGTTGCCCACGCGCGTACCCTTGAGCCCGCGACCGTACATGATGATGATCACTTGGAGCATCTGGAGGATGAAGAAGTACATCTTGACGGTGCGAAAGACGATCACGAAGACGCACTCATGGAGCGCGGCTGAGATGAGGAACGTGAAGAGCGTCGCGCTGCGCTTCGAGAGCTTGTACGTCTCGAGGCTTTCTAGGTACACGTGGCGCAGCAGGAACTCATGCACGGGCTTGTTCCACTTGCGCGCGAACTCGTCAAAGGTCGTGCTGTTCCACCAGTCGCCGTAGAAGTCCCGGTCCGCGAGGTACGTGAGCTCGGCAAAGCCGTTGCAGATGCACTCGAAGATGATGAACCAGATCATGAGGTAGCACCCGAGGAACGGCAGCAGTAGGTTGATCACGACCAGCACGGGGTTCATGAGCGCCGAGTCCTCCAGGCGCGGGATCACGTGGTCCGTCACGATGATGTACAGCATCGACATCGCGAGCGCATTTGCCAAGAACTTCTCAGCCACGTACCCCCAGCGGATGCGGTCCGTGCGCGGGAACTTGGGCTCGTACACGAGCGTCGGGTAGAAGAGGTAGAGCGTAAAGTCCTTCACATCCGGGTTCGACGTCACGTTCTCAGTGCGCGCGAGCTCGAGCTTCGTACGGATGTACGAGTGCATCTTCATTAGTAGCACGAGGCACTCGACGAAGGCCGAGACGGCGTGGATTGTGCCCCAGTCACGCGATATGATGCAGATGGCCGTGAAGACGAACAGGACGCTCTGTAGCACGTGGTGCACAATGTTGATGAGCACCCGCCGGCCGGAGAACCATCGTGTGCCGGCCATGTACACAGGGATGAGGGCTGTGTAGGAGTACAGCGACTGGCACGCAAACGTCACGAGCACCTCCAAAAAGTGCCACGAGTAAAACACCGAGAGCAGCAGCTTGGCGTCGTAGAGATCCCCGCGCGAGAGCAGGTTTGAGAGCGACGTTGTGATCGTGTAGAGCGCGCCAGCGATCATCGCGAGGTTGTAGATGCCGCGAAACTCGGATGTGTGCACGCCCGATCGATGGTCCGCCGGGTCCAGCGGCGACACGCTCATCGAGAACTTCTTCACCGGACGCAGCTTGGACGGCAACGGGTTTTCCGGTGGTGGTGCATGTGTATCTGCTAGCGCGTCAGTATGCTCGTCAGTCGTGCGCTTGGGCGATGTCAATGGCGAAGGCGAAGGCTGCGCGGCTGTAGCCGCAGCTGCAGCTACAGCTGCGTTGGACGCCGCGTGCTGCACGGCCGCCTTGCGCTTCGCTCGCAAATGCTGCTGCTGCGTCATGAGTCTGTTAACCGTCGGTCGGTATGTCAGCTCGTGCTGTGTGCGTGTCGCGTCGTGTCGCCCACTGAAGCCAGCAGCGTGACCGCCCGCTCGCTCGTTCTTTCTTCCTTCGTCTCCGTGCAGGTGCAAGCGAAACGACTTCTTGCCGTTTCGTGCACCAGCCTCTGGAGATGGAGAAGTGCTGTGGGTATACAAAAAACAAGATCAAGCTGAAGGCGCAGCCCGGTTTCATGTTGCGTAACCGCAACATGAGCACACGCGCTGTTTGAGAAAAATGAAGAAAGAGTTTCCTAATTTTTCAAATCGACCAAAAAGCTGTGACAAGGAGCGAGAAGAGCGTCACCAAGTGTAGCCATCGCTATTTTTATGCCTGTGGTGGCGACCTGCGCTTTCTTCGCTCTTCTTGCTGACCTGGCTAACAAACCGGCAGCAGCGCCACAAGAGCCTCCTCCGGCTATCTTTATGCCGCATGAGCTGTGCCTCAAGATCCGGGCGTGGCACCGCGGTTGCAGTGAACGAGCTGAGATGCCGCCGAACCCCCCTGCAAAGGGTGTGAGTGAGCTACGCTAAATCCAGAGTTAGGTAAGAAGTGGGCTCGTGCTCAGGTAACACCACCCAACAAGAGCGGCTCTGGCCAGGTTTACTTTCTGTCGCTTCTGCCTCTTCCAAACTAGAGAGGCGGCATCCACTCTGGCATTTGCCTTCTCCCGAGCAGAGCCAACTCACTACCTCCCCTCTTCAGACCTCCCAGCCATGCAGAAGCTCTGTCCGCTCGAGCTCCAGGTTGAACATACGGCTCGCTCCACCAAAGGTACAGCTGTTCCAGATGACCGCTCATGAGTAGTTGTTCTAGATCCTTACTGTATTCGCATATGTGTTGCGCAGAGGCGGAGAGCTCGCCGACGTCCAAGTCGCCCGTCGGCTTCAAATCCTGGAAGGACCAGGCGCAGAGCTGCGTCACACAAGATGCCAAGCTGCGCAAAATGTGGCTCGAGCCCGACTGGATGGGCTTCAAAGTGCGCTCCAAGAGCTATCTGCAGACCAAGGTCAAGGAAACTACCGAGTCACCTCGTAAGTCCTTGTACTTGTCTATCTGTTGCAACATGCCACTTCTAGTGACTGACAATCTGCATGACCCCAGTGTTTGAGCTCGTGTGGTTCGACCTCTTCAGCGGCAAGCACGAGGACCTGCTGCACATCTCGCAGTCCAAGAAGAGCTTCGTGCAGAGGGCGATCGCCAAGTACGGCAACGACGTCCCGCAGCTCTTCGCTGTCACACTCATCATCCCAGGCACGCCGCTTGTGGCCTGCGTACAGTACTTTGCGCTCAAGAAGGAGATTGGCGCACATGCTCGCATGCATCGCGAGGGTGAAGCACTCTGGAACCGCTTCCTCAATGGCGATGACGCGTTTCGCAAGAGCCGCTTCAAACTCATTCCAGGCATCCCGGAGGGGCCCTGGGTCGTCAAGAAGAGCGTGGGCGCCAAGCCCGTGATCCTCTCCCACGGCCTCGAGGTGTCCTACTTCCAGGGACAAACGTACCTCGAAGCCGTTGTCGACGTCTCGTCCGACAGAGTAGCCAAGCACGTGGCCGCACTCTGCCGCTCACACTCGACGTCGCTTAAAGTGGACATGGGCTTCGTAGTCGAAGGGCTCGACGAGGCGGAGCTCCCCGAGGTGCTACTCAGTTGCGTGCAGTACGACCACCTCGACCTCACGCTCGCCACTCCGATTTGAACAGAGAGCTGAGAACTCCACAAACACGATACATAAACATAATTAAAAAAAGTAATGCCGAACCAGGAAAGAGAATGCTTGATTAATAGAGACGAAGTACGCATGATGCAGTGCTCGGGGTGGGTGGGTATGCTCCAGTTAGCTCACTTCGTCTTTACCGGCGTGATGTAGCTTGCGAACTTGCTGCTCGGGTTGAAGAAGTAGCTCAAGCTTCGAGTCCTCGCAGATCACATGCAGTCCCATCAATCACTGTCCAAGGTCAAATACACTACTGTTCCCTTTACGGAGAGGTGCCACCGTGAAAGTGTGCAAGTTTAACGACGTGCTGGTGCATTTGCTTCATGAACTCCTTTCTTTTCGTACGTAGGTGTGCATTATTGACCGCCAGATGCAGCTCAGTAGGAGTCAGAACTGGCCCTGGAGTGGACTCCACAAGAACATTGAGAGTGTGGGCATTAACCACCGCGAGCGAGATGACTTGGAGAAGAATCGCCACGACAATATCCAGGAAATGGCCGACGAGGTGCGGGCGACAGCCGAGATTGTCTATGTCGCTAGATGAAGCTTCGCAAGCATCTAAGAAGCGGTTTCGTGTGATCCAGATGCACTACTGGTGATATTTCTCATTGCACCGCAGCGTGCAGCTCGGTTGATCTGTTTAGATCCGGTCGTGGGTCGTGCACCATGTTCTTGTGTAATTGTTGGCGCCGCCGCCAATCTCGAGTCTCGCCAGAGGCGCTCGACGTTGTACTCGCCAAACTGCTGCTGCACTTCCTGCTGAATTTGCCTGCTCGACCTGCACGGAACGTCTATTGGGACTCCCAGGTTGCTGCGTCTGCTGGGGCTGGTGCGGGCGGTGCTGATCGAAGTAAATATCGGAGCCATTCACAATCCAAGCCACGAGCATCAAACCTCATTTTATCGAGGCCAGAGGCACCCTCCCAAAAGTAATCGCCCCTCATTCAACCCACACTTATCTTCGGGTTGTACAACTAACTTTTTGACCATGGCGTGGAACCTGGCGGAAGCGGACGCGAAGCGCATCGAGGCGCGCGAGCAGCTCACGGCGCGCGCCGCGGGAGTGCACACCCACTGGGACGACGTGCACACAGAGTTGAGCTTTCTGGAGAAGAGCCGCCGTCGCAAGCCTGGTGCTTTGCGCGCCCAGGAGCGCTACGTGCGTAGTGACATCCCGTGCGGCATCGACAAGTGCGCGACTTGCTTTGGCGCCGATAGCGTGGCTGCATTCTTCCGGCCACGACGCCTCATGGCGAAAGAGCGCGCTGAGTACGTCGTACCCGACGCGTTCTGCCTGCTGCAGTGCATGGAGCTACTCGAGGAAGCGCTCTTCGGCGACGTCGTGAAGCACATGCTTGTGCTGCAGACCGTCTACCTCGAAGCGCTCCGCATTGCGCCATCGCGCGACGCTACGCGACTCAAAAACTTCTTCCGTGAAGACCGCCGCATGGTCGCTGATACGTGCGTGTGCATGTTCCCGGACCAGCACCACGCGCAGACGTCCACGAAGACACAACTGGGCGGTGTGTACGTGGATCTTGACGTGGACGACTCGCCCGAGATGGAGCCGCTCGCTGTGCGCAACGAACGCGCAATCCTCAAGACTCTCACGTGGTACCAGCGCCACCACGTGAGTGCGTCATCCCACCTACTCTTCATGACACGCGACATTGATTCGTCACTGAGCGTGCAGGTAGCAGCAGACGTGGGCTGCGAGGTCGTGACCTGTGAAGAGTTCCTGAACCAGCGCTTCAAGCGCAACGGCGATTTCCTGCGCGAGCTCGCGTTCAACACGGCCGAGGCGATTGTGTGGTGGGCCGAGCTCCGCGCAGTCGATGAGAACGGCGTGGCCGTTGCAAATGCCGAGTTCACACCGCACCTGCCGCACTCCAAGCTCTTGGAGCTTGTCGCGACGGGCAAGCTCCTGAAGGGGAAGCTCGACGTAAGTCTGCACAACCCTATGGAGTCTTTTGTGGTCGTTGAAGGGAAGACGAGTGACATGGACAAAGTGTTCATCTACGGACGAGAGGATATGAACCGCGGCGTGCATGGCGACCAGGTAGTTGTGCAGCTGCTACCAAAGGAAAACTGGCGGACTCCACAGAGCGATCGCATGCTCGTGCACTACAGCGCAGATGAGACCAACAGCGGCGGCAAGGCGCTCAACACTCAACGTAGCAAGGATGGTGACGAAGACACTAGCGCCACGTCATCCTCGAAAGCGATTCCGACAGGCTATGTGGTGGGCGTTCTCCAGCGCTCACCGCGCTTCCACGTGGCTACGATTCTCTCATCGACCGTGGGTGCAAACGACGACTACGGGCTCGCGATCCCAATGGACAACCGCATCCCAAAGGTGCGCATTCGCTCGCAGCGTATGGATACGCTCGTGGACAAGCGCCTGAAAGTGGTGATCGATCACTGGGCCGTCGACTCCATGTACCCGAACGGCCACTACGTTGGCGTTTTGGGCGAGACGGGGAGTTTGTCAACCGAGCTCAGCGCGCTGCTCGTGCAGAACGAGATTGAGGAAGCGCCGTTCAGCGAAGCGGCGCTCGCGTGTCTGCCCGAGTGCGACATTGAAGGCAACAGGATCGCCGAGTGCTCGACGGCCAAGCGGCCAAAGTTCTGCGGGTTGCTCGACTGGCAGGTGCCACCTGAAGAATTAGCTGTGCGACGCGATCTGCGCTCTTCGAATCGTGTGTTCAGCGTCGACCCGCCCGGGTGTCAGGATATCGATGACGCCATGTCAGTGCGTCGCCTGCCGAATGGAAATATTGAACTGGGTGTCCACATCGCAGACGTGTCGTACTTTGTGACACATGAATCGCCTCTCGACTACGAAGCACGCAGTCGCGCCACGACGGTGTATTTGGTGGGGATGCGCTTGGACATGTTGCCGTCCGTGCTCAGCGGGGATCTCTGCTCCTTGCACCAGAACGTTGATCGCTTGGCTGTGAGTGTGATCTGGGAGCTCGACGGCAAGACGTTCAACATTGTTGAGGGGAAAACCTGGTTCGGCCGTTCGATCATTCGCTCCTGCTCGTCGATGACCTACGAGCAGGCACATCGCATGATCCAGGGGCTCAATGCCGACGGTGGCAAACCGCTGCACGACAAGAACGACCGGCGTGTGCCCTCGGGGTCGTCTGATTCTACCAGTGAGCTGCCGCTGGGCGTCGCGGGAGGGAAGATCCCACTGCCGCTACAAAAGGACCTGCGTGAAGATCTGATTCTGCTGACCGACATCTCAAGAAAGCTCGCACAGACACGAGGCGACCAGGGTGGGCTGGACCTGTCCAAGCACGAAGAAGTGCGTTTTTCGCTGAACGTGTCGGAATTGGGCGAGGAGGGCGTCGAGATCATCGTGAAGGAGAGTCTAGAGATCCACTCAACCATTGCGGAGCTCATGATCATCGCCAACTCGTGCGTGGCCAAGCGCATCGTCGATGTGTTCCCGACGAACGCGCTGCTGCGTCGCCACCCACCGCCGTCGGGCGACCGCTTCGCGCAGCTCATCAAGATCGCACAGGCGAAGGGTATTGTGATCGATGCGACGAACAACTACACTTTGCAGCAGTCGCTCATGATGGCCGAGAAGAAGGGTAACGTCGACTTGAAGACCATGGCTCTACTCAAGTCACTGGCCGTGCGCGTGATGTCGCAGGCTGAGTACGTCTGTGCGAGCGACTCGGACGCGCGCTCGGACAAGAACGACGACTCGACGAGCTACGCGCACTACGGGCTCGGGCTGCAGCACTACACGCACTTCACGTCGCCCATCCGTCGGTACGCAGACATCATCGTTCATCGGCAGCTGCTAGCAACACTGGAAACTGGTGATGAGGAGCGTGAAGCTCTAACGAGAAAGCAGATCACAAACCGCCCAGTCACACAAACTCCACAGCCACTGCCGCCATCGATGACGATGTCGGTTCTTGACGAAGACGAAGACTTCCTCGACGACCTCATCTCGTCCGTCGACAGCAAACTGTACGTTGAGGAGCCTGTTGAGACTGCACTTGCGGCTTCTAGTGACGACAATCAGGTCACTTTGTTCCCGCCCAACGAACTCGTGCCGCTGACGCACAACCTGAACAAGAAGAATCGGAACGCGAAGCTGGCGGCGCGCGACTGCGATGAGCTCTTCCTGGCGCTCTATTTTAGCAGTCACACGGTCAAGGTGCAGGCCGTGATCACGTCGCTCAAGCAGAACGGCTTCATCGTGTACGTGCCAAAGTACGATATCCGCGCGCCCGTGTACATCCGCGACAAGGACGGCGTCGTGCAGATGGACCCGCTGCTCTGCGGCGTGCGCATCGTCGACACGCACCCGCCGACGGGGGCGTTCGCGAACGTCGACTGCATCCGGATGATCCCGCAGGCGCAGATTGTGTATGACAGCGACGTCGAGCGTCTCGAAGTGAGTGCGCCATCATCGTCTTCATCTTTGTCATTCAGTGGGAGTGAGAGCAGCAGCTGCGTGTTCAAGATCCTGGACGAGGTCGAGATCCAGATATCGTGCGATTTGTCGGCGACCACGGCGCGCGTCCCACAGCTGCAGCTCCTGCTGGTTGGACGCGTGAAGACGAAAGGCGGCAACTCGCAGCGACGCGACGCAGCAACGCTCCTGACGACAATGAAGAGCAAAGCGGACACGTCCATCCCGGAGCTGCAGCGGTACGTGCAGAAGAAGGGCCAAATCGACCAGTCGCCGCCTGCGAGTGGTGGTGGAAAGTCTTCTTTTTCTCGTGCTTCGGATGCCCTTGCCAGCGCCGAAGTGGCCGGAGGACACAACCTCTACAACCTCCTCGAGTCTCCCCTCAGCACCATCTCGCCTGTGAAGAAGCCACTGAAGAAGGCTGGGAATGCGATGGCGCTTCTCCAACAGAAGCAACCTATCAAGGAGCAGCAGCAAAAGGGTCAGTCGGCGTCGACAATGATGAAGAGAAGAGGTCCGGGACGTCTCGTATTTGGCGACTATGAACCGCCCGCGCGACAGCACTACCAGCAAAAGTTGGCGCAGTACATGGACACGCGATCGGACGAGCTCGAGGAGGAGCTCAACATCCATCGCCGCGGCCAGTCTTCAGCGCTGTCTCAGGACTTGAAGCGCACTGAACGCGAGGCGCTGAGTCGTCTGCAGAAGCTGGCAGCGGAGAAGCGTCACGACAAGATCAACAAGCGCAACAAGGCTAACTAGACACGATTAGGATCAGAATGCTAGCACAACGTCACGTTACACTTGCAATCAAAGACGCCCTGAGAGTGGTGGCCTTATGAATATTGGCAGCGAACAATTGAACAATGCATCTCACGCATCATATATACATCATGAGTCGTTGTGCACCTTGGCCGACAAACCTCGATTTTCTTCGACAATCGTCTTTTTTCTTCCTCCTTCCATCATCTCTGCGTTCATTCAAAAAGTCCCGATGTCTTAAAGCTCGGTTTCCTTGATTGGAGGGTAACCTGGCGCGGCCGCACCTCCAGCTGGGAAGTTTGCAGACAGGAAGCTGCTGGACAGATCGTCCGAGCTTCCTCCGATTTCAGACTCGTCGCCGAAACCCTTGCGCTCCATCATGCCGACGAACTCTTCAAAGCTGATCAAGCCGTCGCCGTTCACATCCACTTCATCGATCACCTCCTGCGCCTGGTCTTCACTGCCCATGAACTGCACCAAGTCCGCCTTCGTGATCACGCCCTGCTTCTTCGTGTCGAAGTAGTTGAACGCGTTCACGAGGTACTCCTCCTTGTTCGCCAAGTTTCGCTTCATGGTAGCAGCGAGGAATTCAGGGTAGTCGACGAGGCCATCGCCGTCAATGTCAATGCCCTTCACGAGCTCCGTCACCTCTGACTCGATCATACCATGCCCCATCGTGCGCAGAGCGTCAGCAAGCTCCGCGACAGTGATGACACCGTTTCCGTCTGCGTCAATCGCCATGAACTGGTTCTTCAGTTCCACAATCTCGGTCTCCGTCATCTGGTCAGCAATGACAGCAAGCGCAGCCTTCTTGAGCTTGTTGTTGCCGGTGAAGCGCTTAAGGCTCGAGAAGATGTTTGAGTTAAGGTTGATCTCCGTGCTTGGAGCGAAGCCAGACAGCCATGGGTGGCGAAGAGCTTCGTCCGCGGTCAGTCGCTTCGACGGGTCGAGTAGTAGAAGGCGGCTGATCAAGTCCTTCGCTTCGGCACTCACATGCGCCCACTCCGGGGAATCGAAATCGTAGCGGCCGGCACGCACCGACGCAAAGATCTCCGGATCAGTGTCGCCGTAGAATGGTGGGTAGCCACACAGCAAGATGTACGTGATCACACCGATGCTCCACAGGTCGCACGACTTGTCGTAGTGACGGCCCAGCACTTCTGGGGCGATGTAGTACGGTGTGCCGACGCGAGTGGTCATGACACCAGCGGAAAGACCGTCGTCCATGCGAGAGAGACCAAAGTCAATGACCTTGAGCTCCGCATCCTCAGCAGGCGTCTCAAACAGGAAGTTTTCCGGCTTGAGATCACGGTGGCAGATGTCGCGATCGTGGCAGTGCTTTACGGCGTCACAGATCTTGCGCACCAAAACGGCAGCATCAGCTTCACTGTAGTGTCCGCGCGCGATGATGCGGTCGAAGAGCTCGCCGCCCGTGCACAGCTCCGTCACCAAGTGAAGGTGGCGGTTGCCCTCAAACACGTCGTACAGCTTAATGATGTTCGGGTGATCCAGCGTCTGTATCCATGCAAGCCAAACAGCAAGAAATAAACAAGTCAATGTCACGCTCGTTTGTGTACCCATCGCGGCAGAACTTCAACCAAGCAACAAGAAAGTGAAACCGTACACGAAGGATGCTAATTTCGCGGCGCATGGTCTCCGGGCGGCTGACTTTCGCCTTTGGGATCGTCTTGATCGCCAGCTTCTTGCCACTCGCCTTGTTGATACCCGTGCGCACGGTGCCGTAGTGGCCTACATCCAGTAGACATGAGAGCGATGTCGGTCAGTCAAGTCCACACATGATGAGCAGTGATTATATGATCCAGGGGAGTATACCAAAGACATACCGTGGCCGAGCTCCTTCTGCTCAATGTCGTAGTACTCGTTCACGTCGCGCAGCTCGCCCGTGATCTGCAAGGAGCAAGCATACAAATATCAGTTTCTCCTATCGCTTTCGTCCTCCCACATCTTCATTCACAGAGACCTACAACCCACTACAACGGATCACAAAACGTACCAGCTCCTTGAAAGCCTTGCGCTCGCGCGTGGCGGGATTGGCGTGCTTGGCTGTGGCCGTGGCCGTGGCCGTCGCTGTGGCCGTCGCAGGTGCAGGAGGCGCCTGCTGGTGGTTGTTGTGCGGGGGACGCACGACCGGCGCGCCGCCCGCCTGCTGACGCGGCTTGGAGCCGTTGTTCTTCTGCGCCTGACGCACGCCGCCGCCGCCGCCGCCGCCGGTGCTGCTACCTGAGTTGCCCATGGTCAGCCGTCTATAGAGAGAGAGGGGCTTCTGCTACTTCTGGTCGCTTGGCTTGTTGCCTGTTGCCCGCGGGACCCGAAATGCGGAAATGAAAGATAGAAGTGCGGAATTTGAACTTGAGGAATGTAGCGGGAGGAAAGGAAGGGCGACATCTCGCTCACTATCGAGATTTTCTATATGAAGCGCCAGCCGAGAAACCACAGCCTCAAATCGACTGATTTATCCTTTGCAGTCCTGTTAAAGTTACACCACAAGATTCTCTCCTCTTTGTCTTCTGACTTGTTTTACTTTATCGAGTGAGCAGAGTGAAATGGGTTCCAACTTGAAACGCATCAAAGTTCTCACTGTCGCACGAATGTGAATAATCCACTTGACACAAAATGTCGCACGAAGGTGGACGGGAATCCAGCAAGCAGCCACGTTGAAGCAGATCGCATCCATCCACAGGGCTATCAATGCTATCTATCCTTCTCCCTCACTGGCGTCCGTCGTCGTCATCACCATTCGGCGGCGGGCCGGCGCCCTGCACGTGGTTCCACGGAAGCAGCGTCTGCAGGAAGAGCAGCAGCGGGTTCGCGTCCGCTGGGAGGTTGCCGGCCGCCACCTGCTCCTGCACCTGCGCCAGCGCCGCGAGCGCTTCTTCGTTCATCGGCTGCCCGTTCGGGAGCTCAGGAGGGAGCATCATCGGGTGATCAGGTGGAAGCGTCGTAATCTCATCCGAGTAGTCTGCGACAGTGGAAGGAAGCACAATGCAATGTATGCAAGCGTCGGTGTGGATAAGTCACATCTATAGCATCTTCCACGACGGAAGCTCACACTCGGGTACGTACCGTTGATGACTGCACGCATGTACTTGTGGAGCGCAGGGCGGAGCTTCGTCACTTGTGGGGTCGCGGTGAAGAGCGCAGGCGACGCGAGTGCGTGCTGCGCGCTTTTCAGCAGGAAGTTCTGCACGTCATTCACCTTCCAGAGCGTGTGGTTGCGTGCGATGTAGATCTCCAGCAAGTGGTCGAGCAGCCCGTCGTCATTGAGCGCCTTCGAGTTGGCAAACACGCGGCTTGACAGGATCGGTTTCCATGAAGCTACAATTGATAGGGCAACGAAGTATTAGTACTCACTCGCGAATAGAAGCATCCAATCGCAGTCATCAGCACTCACATGACGACGTGCTGGCGGAAATCTTCTCCAGCAGCGGCTTGAGCACGGTCGGGAACTTGAGCAACGCCTTCGCGAGCTGCTCCTTTGCCTCATCCGCTTTCCCCATGAAGAAACTGTTCAAGGTACAACCGCCATGTCAGTTCAACGTTACGACTCAGGATGCCCAAACACTATCGACGCATAAGCAGCACTTACTGGGCGAGCGCGAGCGAAAACTGCATGTTTGGCAGCGCAGCGACGGTCTCGTCCTCGCTGCTCCCTTTGACGCCTGTCTTAACGACGTTCTTCTTCGTCGTACTCGTTTCAGCAGCGCCAGCAACAGGATGGGAGCGGTCTGCCGCTTCCAGCTTTGAGCCGACTAGGTCGATCAGGAACTGGCACTGGCGAGACGTCAGCGCGTAATAGTCGATCGCGAGCAGCACGTTCATCGGGTCACCCTGCGGGTCCAAGCTCAGCAGCAGCTTGGCCGTCTCAAAGGCGCTACGCATGCAGCCGCGGCGTCCGACTTGCTTCATGAGCAAGAAGAGCGCGCGGAAGAAGCCGGCGTTGTGCTCCGTGTTGATGTCCATGCGGCAGTTACCCTTGGTCACATCGAATTGGTCCGCCCACGCCAGCTCCAGCACGTACATGCAGCGCTTGATGCAGTCCGCCGCGTGATCCATCTGGCCGTGGTGCTGGAACACCTCACTCATCTGCAGCAGTGCGTCGATGTGGAACGGGTACCGATGCAGGAAGTGCCCGATGATATTCGGGTCGTGTGTACGCTGCACCACTTCGAACTC
This sequence comes from Globisporangium cederbergense, assembly GCA_023334245.1. Lineage (NCBI taxonomy): Eukaryota > Oomycota > Peronosporomycetes > Pythiales > Pythiaceae > Globisporangium > Globisporangium cederbergense. The sequence goes on along the minus strand of JAASGO010000063.1, from coordinate 1,420 downwards.
CTCTTGCGACTATAGGACATGGCGGGACATGTGTTAGCACTGTAAGTCAAGCTCTCGCTAAAGCAAATTCACACAAAGGCTGTTTGCTACCACCACACGCACCTTCTTGTAGGCCATGGACCACGTAATCTCAAAGTAGTTGCACATACTGTTCCAGGACGGACCCTTGGGCTTGTTCGCGCGCGTCCAGCGGATGCCGCCGCCCACGAACGTTGGCGGGCGGGGCCACTCGTCCAGCGGCGTCACGATCTGCACCTTCTTCGTGATCTTGCGCGCAGCATTTCTGTTTTGTTGTCGTCGTTGGTACGTTAATGAGTGCTCACAACGGAGGCAAAGAGACTAAATAGGGAGCGCACATACCTTGGATCAATACGCTGGCGCCCAGTTTTACCTTCACGTGCATCCTTGACCTGCATTACGGCGGCGTCAACCAGACACATGCACATATATCATTCGGCACCCAGTTGTGGATGATGGATGACATGAGGACACCACGTACCCCAAAGATGCGCTTCATCTCCTTGTCGGCGTTGATGAAGCCCAACTGCACGCTGAAAAGTGAGTTCTCACTCTCGTTGCGCAGTGACGTGGCCACCTCCACGCTCATGCTGCCGGCCTCCGCGGCGAGCGCGTCCAGGATCTCGTCCACATCGTCCACCTCCGCATCGTCACCATCGTTGTAGTTCACTGCCGCTTTGCCGCTCTTCTTGTTCACCTTCTTCTTGCTCTTCCTACTCAAGCATGTGCATGAGTAAGCGCCTGCATGCGTGCAATAGAATACTCAGAGCAAACGTACACAGGCGGTGCCTGCGGCTTGGCCAAGGGAACCACAGACTTGGCAGCTTCTTCATCTTCCTCCGCTGCGTCCTCTTCCGACTCGCTCTTGTCCGAGTCCGAATCCGAGTCCGAGTCCACTAGGAACGCAAAGCCGAGGTTCGCGGGGCGTTTCTCCTCCAGCTCCTCGTCGCTCTCCTCGCTGTCGGCCTCGTCGACTCGCTCCTCCTGCTTCGGCGCCGTCGCCGCGAGCTTTCCCAATCGCTTCGCCTGACGCGCAGACCTGTCGCGTCGTGAGTCAGATTAGCAGGTGGACATCGTTAATAGCAGATAGTCTACTGAGTGATGTGCCTTCACGTGTAGATGGCATGGAGTGAGAGAGCTGCCTGCGCACATGAGTGGCCGTCGATTTCGCTTCTCGTCTGTGCGTCAAATGGCTCCAGAGTCTCCTATTGCAAAGTCTTAACTAAAACTCTGCACTCGCAACCATACAAACGCCAAGTGTGCAGTCCGCGCCAAGTAGCATCACCCACCCGCGTTTTGGTCGACACCTTTCTCAATTTTTAGAATTCCGCTGTGCTGTTGGATACGTTGCTCGTCCGTAAGTGCGAATTTGCTGTTTGCGATACACACGCCAATTCGCATT
>JAASGO010000629.1:0-18099 GCA_023334245.1 Globisporangium cederbergense | reverse complement strand
TGCACATGGTACTCTTGGTCACACACGTTGCGACGATCTCATAGTCGACATTGCATGGCGCCGTAGTGCCTGACGGGCAAGTGACTTCAACCGCTGCGTCCGTTTTCTCAGGATTCACGTCAGCGAATGACGAGAAACTGAAATCAGCGGCGGTCGTATCTTCGTAGCAGGAGGTTGTGGCGGTGTTGAGGTCCTTGACGTCATACGAAGTCGCCGCTGAGGGCTTGAGGTACACGACCTTAGCGGTGATGTCTGCGCCGCCTTGCTCTTGAAGTTTGACGGACGTGATCTCCACACGCTGAGTACTAGGACAGGTAAAAGTGCCACCAGACGCGGTCGCTGAAGCGTCTAAGAAGCTGGTCGACGGGATCACCATCTTGGTGGCGCCAACACTGTTTGAAATTGTCTGCGTTGGACTAACGGTGAAGGCCGGTGCAGTCGTGCATAGGCCGTTCGCAGACGAGAGCATCAGCGACGCCACCGCCCCGACGAGCACGCGGCGAGCCATATTTGCTAGTTCCTGGGACTTGAGCAAGGAATTGGAGCGCTGGAGGTCGGGAGGGAAGTTGGCGCCACTTGAGGGGCTGGGCTTGGAAAGCGAAGTGAGAGACATGAAAGGTAACGACGCTAACTCGACTCGCTTAGGTTTCAAATTCGTCCACCTTCTTATGGCCGCCGCGGGTGGCCGAGGGGTTTCAGCTTTTCAGAATTCAGGACAAGTCGTCGTTTAAAATTTAAATACTGCAAGCAAGTCTAGACGGAAAAAGCGCAGAGACTGTGAATGGTTGAGTGACTTTGCAACCACCAGGTTGAGCTTTGCTCACTCACGCTCATCATCTGGTATCCCTTTCATTGCCGATCCTGATACTGCTGAGTCTGTCATTCATTCAATGTGAGCGCGAACGAAAAGCCTCCTGAGCCGAAGTCTCGGGAAGAACCAGACGCCGCAGAGTCGACTGACAGCTTTGGTATCAAGAGCAAGCCTCGGACGAGCCTGCGGAGAGTTGTGCTCCTCTGCTCGTTTTTGGAGCTACTGATCGTGAGAGCCGACCGCCCGTGAGCTGCCGGTCGGTGACATATCGACTTAGAGAGGGGGAGGCAATGCTAAAAGTGTCATTTGCAACGTAGCATCAGTTTAGCTTCCAGCTGTTTAGCACGACGACGGGAAGATCATCAAATGGGCATTGCACGCACATCTTGTAACTAAAGCTAAAGCTCGCTGGCATGTCCGCATCAATGTCATTCGTCGAGAATGAAAGCAAGGATTTCGGGGTCGAAGGTTCCTCAGCTGACACCTACATAAGCCTGGACACAGCTCAGCTCAGCTCAGCTCATGGCAGATGCAAGGTTTCCGTGGTGCGCGCAGGAAAATCTTGCAGCGCTAACATCAGCTGTAGTGATCCTTGTGAGGATTACGCGCTTTGCTTGTGCGTGCAACTCCGACTGCCTCTTGTGTGGGGTCGTAAAGCTGCGACACAAAGTTTCCTCAGTTCTCGCAACACACTTCTAAAACCTGCTTCTGGCCCCCAAATGACCAAAAAAGTTTGTCGTTTACACAGACAACACAAACACCAGCACGCCCATCACCACGCAAATCAAATCGTTCAAGAAAAGGAAAAGCTCCAAGTTCACTCGATGCGATGGTCTCTGCGCGCTCGTGCAAGCGCGTGGGGAAGGCAACAGCACATTCAACTCCGCACCGCGGTGAGCGGGAGCGGATGGCAAAGCTCGCTTGCGCCCGAAAGAAAGGGCGTGGGTTTGAGGCGCACAGTTGGTATTCTTCATCTTCTTACGCTCCTCCGAAGAGAAGTAAGCGCTCGGCTCGGAACGACGCGAGTGTACAGGCACGCGCTCTAACACAAAGAAGGTCGGTGAGGTTTGGACGCCAATCGCTCCAAGCGAATAGCTTTCCACCACCACCAACAGCACTGCATCGCCACGCATGGCGCGAGAAGACCGAAGACGCCCCGCCGACGAACAGGACGCCGACTCGGTCACGTACATGTACGTCACTGTGTTAGAAGTGAACTGTGGAACCGATATTTTCACGCCGCTGACTTATCAAAATGATTGTGACTTCTACTCCTTGTGCAGCGGGAGCTTTGAGCGCAGCGTAATGGCGCGCTCGTCGACGTCGTATCACGATGAGCCCGCCTCGAAAGACAACAGCAGCGAGGTGCCCAAGTCGGCGAACTGGTACTCGAACCGCGTACTAGGCACCTGGGGTGTCGTCGCGATCATCTTCCTCTACGGCTGCGGCGGCTCTATGGGCACGGGCTCGATCATCACGGCCGGTGGGCCGCTCGTGGGGCTCATCGCGATCGCCGTGTACCCGCTTGTGATGACCGTGCCATACGGTTACATCATCGCCGAGCTCTGCTCCGCGTTCCCGCACGATGGCGGCTTCACGCTCTGGGTCATGCACGCCTTCGGTCCGTTTTGGGGCTTCCAGGTCGGCTACTGGTCCTGGCTCTCGGGGGCCATGACGTGCGCGCTCGTTCCCGACCTCGTGTTCAAGGTCGTTCTCTACTGCGGCGACTTCAACGTCGACTCGTCGCTCGGGACGTACCTCCTCAAGGTGGCGATTGCCCTCGCACTCACGCTGCCGTCACTCGGCGGCACCAAATTCACGTCGCGCGTGTGTCTGCTCTTCCTTGCGGTCGTGCTACTGCCATTTATCGTGTTCACGATCTGGACGTTCGCAAAGTTCAACTCAGCTGCAGATTTCTCGCAGGTGCGGCGCGCAGTCACGAACGCGGCTGACGGAAGCTCGAACGATGTAATCACAGCAGGAGACGTAGACATCGACTGGTCGAGCATGATTAACACGCTGGCGTGGAAGTTCAGCGGTCTCAACATGGCATCGCTCTTCGCAGGTGAGGTGAAGGATCCGTCGCGCGTATTTGCGCACGCAATCGCTATCACGATCATGCTCTCGCTCGTGGTAATCCTCCTACCGCTCGTCGCCACGATCGGTGCGCACGTGTTACCCTGGACAGACTTCGACAGTCCGGTCATGTATATGAAAATCGTACCCAAGATCGGCAGCAACTTTCTGAATGTGATCGTGGTCTGCTCGGCAGTCGCAGCGGCCTCGGGGCGGTACATTTCGTGCCTGTACTGCACGTCGTTCCAGATCTCGGGCATGGCCGAGCACGACATGATGCCGGCGTTTTTCGCGAACAAGAACAACCGCTTCCGCACGCCGCAGTACGCCGTGCTGGCTACATTTGCGACTGTGCTGCCCATGCAGCTGCTCTCGTCCGAGAAGATCCTCGCGATCTGCAACGGCTTTGCATGTGCAGTTGAGCTTTTAATCCTCTTCGCCGCCGTGAAACTCCGACTCAAGATGCCATACATCCCGCGACCTGTGAAGATGCCCGGCGGGATTATCGTGCTCGTGCTATCGACGCTTGGACCAGCAGCAGTACTAGGCTATATCGTGTACAACGCCCTCGTCGAGGCGAGCGGGCGTTATATGAGCATCACCGCGCTCGTGCCCGGTCTCCTCTATGGTCTCTACGACTTGTGGGACCGCCGCCGAAACGGAGATCCGTTCACGACAGTAGCTTCGGACATTATGATCACACCCGCGCAGCAATAGATGATGAGAACGATTAGGTAAGTTCAGATTTTCTCTTTCCGCATTGTCCATGGCGTACACTATAACTCTTGCTTTGCTTTCAGTATCTCAGGTGCCATTGAAATTAGTAATGTGCTATCACGTTCGCTTGCTTTGATGTGACGCCTTGAAAAGGACTCATTGGTTCATCAGATGGAACCTCAAGCACCCATCTAGACACAGTCGTCTACAGCAAAATGATTCCTTGTCATGCCTAAACTTCTTTCAGTGGTCACACATCAAGGCATCAGTATCGAGAAGTGGCAAAAACGAAGAGGAACTCGGTGTGGACCGAGCAGGTTCGTTCGATGAGTGCATTGGACATATCACTTTCAAGTATATAGTCACAGACACCGCTGCAATCATCGCCGCCACTTGCTCCGGCCCAGCTACCACCTCACCACTCGCAGGCAGAGGAGCATCACCCGTCGCCGCCACATCCACTTCCGCAGACTTGGCCAACGAACGCGCCCACCGCACCAACAGGAAGGACTCACGTCGGTGCTACTGCTTCCTCTGCTGCTACGGCTGCTGCTTCTGCCAAGACGGCCGCCGAATCGACCTCCGACTCGACCGCCGCCACACCGACACCGCCGACTCCACCTCCGACTCGACATTTGAATCGGCCTCCACGTCGGCTTCCGACCTCCGTCGAGTTGACTTCAGCAAATAATGCACCTGCATCGACGTCCACCGTCGCCGTTGCTTCGTGGGCTCGGATCGCGTTTTTGTTGTTGCTAGAGTCGCACGATATTTGGTATATTTGAGTTCACGGACGGGCTGTCACTTCAGTCTTGAGATGCTTCGTCCGTTCTCGTGCTGTGCAGCTAATTGGAACTAGCTGTCTATTGCTTTCTCGAAGGGTGTCCATAATCTGTCGAAGAACAGCATTAAACCTTTTCCAACGCGCTACACCATCGACAATCGTTAGCTCAAAATCAGTGTCATGACACAGCACATTCAGCTGATAGCTGCCGTGACGACACAAACGAGATTGCTCGCAACGCCGTACTTGCACCCACCGTCTCTCATGTATTCACCTTCTGGCACGACAATCAGCAGCTAACCTGCACCACAGATATAAATGCCTAGAAAACAACACAACACCAACAGAGACGAGATGAGCGCCGCATAATTCATCAATAACACCATACAGACACCAGTACACTCACACGCCCACCAATTCACACTTCACTCAAAGTGCGGATCCAGCTCAGCAGTCGTGTTGAGCCCAACGGTGAACCGGAGCAGCGCGTGAAAGAGCGATTTGGACTCGCTCTCGTTCACTCCTTCTCCCTCATCTTCCTCCAGAATGTCTTCGGCGGTGACGATCGTGTGTTCAAGACTCTCGATCGCCTTCAAGGGCTCCGTGTCGGTGCGCTTCAGCTGGAAATTGTACTTGTCGAGGTGGAAGGCTGTGACGCCTCGGAAGTTGACCCTGTCGCTGTCTTCACCCACTTTGGTGCTCAAAAGACTCGGGACTCTGTGCAGCGGCATACCTCCAAAGAGTGACGAGGAGCCAACGATAACGTCTCGCAACGCTGCTATTGCTGTTGCTGTCGCGTTACTGTTTGACGTCCCAGCGGCGTGCTCGTGGTTGTATCTCGCCAGCGTGAGCTGCCCGACAAGCTGCTCGAGCGGCATCCGATGCAGCTTCGGGTCGTCAGCGGCAATAAGCGCCAGGAGCTCGTGCTCGAGATACTTGAGGAACTCGTGGTTTGCTGGCGCTTGGAGCGTGTGGACTCCGACTCGAAACATGTTCTCACCACTACCTTCACCAGCAGCAGTTTCAGCGGCTTGGCTCGCAATCACAGCTGTCTGACCCAAGCCCTTCGTGGTCTGTTGCAGTGTATCGCGAAGTACGAATGTGTTGAAATCGCTGAATGCGATACCGCCCTGCTTCTGCAGCACGCGCAGCATGATGAGAAACTCCATGAGCTGCCGGCGCTGGTAGACATTGAGCGTCTTCGCCGCCGCATTGTTCTTCTGGCTCTTGGGCTTTGATTTCGCGCCGGTGGTCGTCGCCTTGGCCGCGATCTTCGGTGCGAGCACTTTGTGCAGCGACAGGTGGCGCTGACACTGTGTATACCACACACCGCGCGGCTCTCTGTCCACGTAGTGGAGCAGCATCACGCGCGGGCTCACGAGCTTGCGCACCGACTGGACTGCCGCGAACTGGAGGAACGTCACGAGCTCCTTTTCAACCACAGGCGATTTCTCACCTTCGAGTAGCGGCACAGCGTCTAGCGGGACGTGGATGAAGTGCACGATTGGGCCTTCGCTCTCGCCAGATTCTTTGGCTACCGGTACAGGCGTCATCACGGGCAAGGGTCCATTCGCAGCTGTACAATCGTTCTGCAGTCGGGAAAGCCCATCATGCGACAGGAACACAGCGCTTGAGACGTTTAGACAGTGTGGAAGCGGTGGAGAAGCGTGGCGTGGGCCTGTGGCTGTGGCGGCGCTGCGGAAGAACGTGGAGGACGAAGCGACATTCGCGCCGCCGAGGTTGTAGTCGAGTGTGACCACGACGTTGTACACAAACAGCGGCAGCAGCACGAAAACGAAGACGATCACCAGTAGCACGCGGCGCAGCGGCAACGTGCGCAGCGAGGCCGAGGCCGCGAGCGTCATGGCGGCCGCCTGCCGCGCTCGACGGCTCGGTGGCGCCATTTTCGAGACCGAGTTGGAATTGTGAAAAGTGAGAAAAGCTGTCGAGAATCGCGTCATTTATTTTTCCTGTCGTAATGCGAACTGCATTTTGGCGACTTAAAGAGGTTTATGTTCACTTTACGTTAGTATGTGGAAGCGTCTAATGTGCTTCAATTTGAAGGATATTCTTAAAGAGGTTAACAGCAAACGTTTGAATCCTGGTCGCATTCTCCTGAATTCTACGGAGAATGGACGTCACACCAGTCGGCAGCTCACAAGTGCTTCTCGCGGAGCGTGATGAGGCGCGCCTCCGTGACCGGGAGCTTGTACACGAACTGCACAATCGCGTCGATCTGGTTCTTGACCTCGGGCGTGAGCTTGTCCACTACCGCCAGCGTCTTGATGTTCTCGTCCAGCTGCGCGACGCTCGTGGCGCCCATGATCACGGTCGACACGTTCTCGTTCGAGGCGCACCACGCGAGCGCCAGCTGCGCCAGCGAGCAGCCGAGCGCGTCGGCGATGGCCTTGAGCTCGTTCACCTTGGCGACGCGCTCGTCGAGGTTTTTCACCAGACCGGCGTGGTAGGGCTGCGAGAGACGTGAGCCCTCGGGGATGCCCTGGCTGTACTTGCCCGTGAGCACGCCGAACGCCAGCGGCGACCAGGTCGTCAAGCCGAGCTTGTACTTCTTGTACAGGTTCACGTAGTCGAACTCGACCTTGGAGCGCTCGAGGATATTGTACTCGGGCTGCTCGACGATCGGGCGGATCAAGCCGAGACGGTCGGCGATCGCACAAGCCTCGAGGATGTCACCCGAGAGCCACTCGCTGGTTCCCCAGTAGAACGCCCAGCCTTGCTTGATCACAAAGTTCATCGCACGCACCGTTTCTTCAATGGGCGTGCGCGGATCTGGGCGGTGGCAGAAGATCACGTCCACGTAGTCCGTCTGCATGCGCTTGAGAGACGCCTTCGTGCCCTCGATGATGTGCTTGCGACTGAGCCCCTGGTCGTTCACGCCGGCCTTGGTACCGCCGAAGAGTTTGGTCGTGAGCAGCAGGTCCTCGCGCGTCCACACGCCGTTGTCGATGCCGCGCTGCACGGCCTGGCCCATGATCGTCTCGGACTGGCCGTTCGCGTACGCCTCAGCGTTGTCGAAGAGGTTGACGCCGTGTGCGTACGCGTGCGCCATGATCTCGTAGGCCTTGTCGACACCGAAGCCGTTGTCGAAGTTCACCCAGCTGCCGAGCGAGAGTGTCGACACGAGCAGACCGGAGTCGCCCAAGTAGCGGTACTTCATGGCGTGCTGCGGAGCGCTGTCGCTCATGCTTCTGATCGGCTTTCTTTGCTTGACGATTGGAAAATAGTGGAAGATCGTCTCTCGCTATTGAGCAAAAAAATAGTATCAGTGATAGGGTGCGTTCTTGAACGGATACAACGAACGGTCTCATGGCATGTAAACGTAGCTGTGTTTCTTGATTCAAAAAGTGGAAGTGATATTTTGAGTCACTGATCATAATAATGATCAGTGAATGGCCCGTTTAAGTAGCTGAGAATACGTTTGTAGATACCCTAAAATGCATGTCAAAGGCGGTGCTATCAAATTCAAGAGGGTTTGGTAGTACCGTGTGTACATTTGGGCCGCCTTTGACATGCATTTTAGGGTATCTAAGATGTGTGCGAAAATAGTGCGAGCCACGTTGATTAAACTGCATTGCCTCCATACAAGACATACCGATACTCGCGTTTGAACTCCGGAAGTTACACTCCGTATTTACAAGAGACCTTGGTTCTCTGAGCCTGACAAGATCGATGCAACCGTCGAGATCACTTGTGCATCAGTGATAGTATCACTGCCACGCCTGATCGACAATGAAGTCATAACGAACGAAGTCCTCAGTGAGCGCGTGGCCAATACTACTTTTCCGGTCATGCCAAGCTACGCCACGGTTCCGAAGACTCTTGGGGGCGACTGTCGGAACACTCCCATTTTCACTGGACAAAGTCGTGGACCCGAAAGGCGTGGCGATCGCTCCCTGTCCAATCGGCACTTATCTCGACATTCTTTCGGCGGCCTTTGCCGAGACTAATGGAGGATTCAACCAATGCCAACGTGAGATACCAGTTCATTGACTCCGACTCAGCCAAGATTAAGGGTGTCGCCGTCAAGTTCACTGTCCCGGGCGCACCTGACTTCATGTCCGCAGCGACTGAACCCAGCTTTGCAACGATGTCTGACTCACACCCGGATAAGGTCACCTGTCATCACACTCTCATGCCTCGACACATTCATCGGCTGTCTCATCAGCTATAATGTCATTGGCAAGTGCGTCCCGTTCAGCATCAAGCGTTTGGCTTTGACGATGACTGCGGTGCCTATCACACCAGGTACACCAGTCAACCCGATGATCAAGGCGAGCAGTGCGGCCATGACTGCGCTCACCTGTGGGTTGCTACCCAGTGCTTGGACATTACGTCCGTGGAGATCGTCGAAACGAGCGGATGCAACATCAACGTCGACCTCGTGTATTCGCTCAGTAAACGCCTACTGTATTTGCTGAACCAACAGCAGTCTCTGCACAGTCGGACCCTGAGAACGCCGCACATGTGCGCCACCCCTCTGCCCGTCTCGGACAGGCTACGCTGCGTTGACACCGACTCGTCCCTCCCTCCCAACATCGTGCCAGCATGCAAAATTCTGCTGCAAGTGGTGCGTTGCAAAGCGGGCTGAACCTATTTTTGATTCGAGCGACCTCAGGCCCACATTTTCCAACTGCGTGTCATTCCAGTGCTCAACGGGCTCTCGACCCTCTCATGGCGTCAAAATCGAACCGCGATGCCCAGCGCGTCATCTACTCCGCGTCGCCAAAGTTCGCGAGCATGGCGCCAGCAGCAGTAGAAGAACTCGCCACCGCATGCCGTCACAGCCCCACGAAGAGTGTCCGGTGCAAGCGAAAAAGCCCCACACGTGCGAGCAAACTAGATCCTTTGTCCAGCACTTGTCCAGCTGAGCAACGCATATGGACGAGCGCGATGCAGGCGAAATGGATGGAGGAAGCAAATGCCTCGTACGTGACATCCACGACATACCTGGAACTGAACAACAGCAACAGTTTCCAGAGGTCTCCTGAGAAAGCATCAGCGATGATTTCTCACCCAGTCGTCGCACTGCAAGCAGAGCTCGCTATGAGTGCACTAATAGACGAGGCAATTGAATCCAGCGGATTCGCGCGACCGAGCAACCAAACTCAGTCAGCCACGCACCACAGCCCGAGCTCGTCGCCTTCAAAGAAGTTCCCACCAATCTCAGGCGCAAGCACTTGCCAAACTCTTTATGCAAGACCAAAGCAGCGGCAAGAGATTCTCAAGTACAAAGCGCGTGTGCCGAGTCGAGTCCCCATTGAGCCGATCCTTTCCGACGAGGTGTGTATACTTGATGGCACAGTTTGACACCGTTTGCTGTTGTTCTCACTGTATTCGTACTACCACAGATGCATGCCAGGCTACGCGCTCACCTCGAAGCGAAGATCAAGGGCAACATCTGGGAGAACGAGGTGCGGTCCAGGCTCGCACGACCGCTCAGCGCCACGACGTTTTGCGACCGTGAGGAACACTTGCGGCATCACCTGAGTGCGCCTCAGTTTGTTTCGCTCTCAACAGACAGTCAAGTTCAAGGTGGAGCTCCATCAGAGCCTCGGAAGTACCCGTTTTCAGCTGAAGCGCACGCGTGGACGCGGCAGATCGCGAAATGCTACGCGACCATGTGCTTCCGAGTCGACATTTTGGCCCAGGTGCGGCACCTGGCGATCGCGATTCGCGTCTTCCGACGCAGGTTCATCCCGCGCTTTGTGAAGTGGCATCGGGAGCGCAAAGCGGCTGCTCTGGTCATCCAGAGGCGGTTTCGCAAGCACATCAGCTGGCGGAAGGATATCTTGGTGCCTCTAATCGAGAGTGTCGTCCCGGAATGGATCGTTCTTGGACTTCGTCGAGCTCAGGCCAAGCTCACGGTCGTGCGCAACCTCGAGAAACTCTTCGCTGCGCGCAAGAAACGCATCCGCGAGGCGATTCGGCGTCATTGGGTCTGCGTCCGCTGGGCTGCGAAGACCAAAGTCTGCTTGTTCGTGCACTTGGTCTGGTGCGTCGCGTGGTTTCGCAAGAAGCGTGAGAGCAATCTGTGCGCTACGCAGCGCGAAGTGCAGGCGATGGAGCAAATTGATGTGCAGAAGCACATCGAGTTCCAGATCTTTTTCAAGACCTCAATGGGCACAAAGCTGGTGAAGCGAGAGTTGATTGTGTGGCGAACAAAGGTGAAGCTCGCCAACACTGCTGTCCGTCAAACCAGTGCATTTCAAAAGCAGGACAATCTTGCTGCTACCTCTACTACAACAACAATGGACGCGGCAAGTGATAACCCGCAGTCGGACTTTGACGTGAGTCTCGTGCGGCTGCGCAACTGCTTTACAGCCTTTGATATGGACGGCTCGGGAACTCTAGACCTCGACGAGTTTCAGCTCATGATCTCGTATCTGCGCGTCAAGGACACGTCAGTTACTAGGGACAAACACGGAGCGGCCAGCGCTAAGCTGATCAAGCACACGAAATTGACAACAGCGCAGATCCGCGGGCTCTTTGAAGACCTTGACGAGGACGACAGCGGATGCGTGACGTGCGAGGAGTTTGAAAAATGGTGGCAGAGGCAGCACAAACAGGCCTCCCAGTCGCCCTCAACATCTGCTTCCTCGTCGTTCCTCTCGGGAGGGCTGGACAAACTCGTGCTCGAGAGCCACGGGTTGCTCTTCTGGCTCTTGGGCAAGAAGCATCAACTCGAGCGCAAGTTCATCAAGAAGCTCATAGTCAAAACCGCTGCAGACGCTGCAAAAACAGAGTTTCTACAGACTCAAATGCGTCTCGAGACCTCTCCGCCAGTCAGACGCTGCAAGAAGTGTGGGCGCAGGTTTGAGTTGCAGCGCGACCTGATCGAACACAGCGGCAGAGTGATTGGTGGGTGCAGCGCCCCGCAGCTGGTGGTGGATACATTCGTCTTGAAGAGGTGGATCCGAGAAGAGGAGATCCGGTTGCTTGACGATGAGAAGAGCGATGGCGATGATAATGACAGTGATGACCAGGAGTGAGTGAGGAGTTTGGCAGAGTCAGCTAAGTTCAGACGCAGGGGAGGGGGACATGAGAATGCCGCGGCTGCACGCCGGACGCAGAGCGACCACAGTCGGACAAGCGAAGTGGGTGGAACAGGATGCAGTGTAATGCGCAATTTCAGCAGTGCTGATCTTCCGCATAGTGTGGTCGAAGATTAGTGGACAGTTGTCGAGGTGATTAACACGAGGCTGTCGAAGCAATTGGTTACACCAACTTTTGCTGCTGGGAAGCAGTACAGTGCACCGGTAAGGAGGTAAGGAGGGCGCTAGCGGCCAAAAAGACAGGCTGCGACTGCATAGGACAATGGCAAAGTGGCAGGGAAGCAGCTGCTGCGCGTTTGGTTTGCAGTTGCAAGCACGATCTGTGGTAAGGAAGGCCGCAGTGCTGCCGTACTTTACTGAGCTCAGAAGGACGAAGGACGTTTGGCAATACAAGCGATCGGATTTGCAGCATCCGGCTGTGAATCGACAGAATCAGCGTGGGGACCTCCGGTTGCGTCTGCACTTGACATCTCTTAATTGCCTAGCGGCGCTCTTCGAGCAGAGAGGGTGATGGGAATGACGAGGATGCCAAACGGTTCGAAAGCGCGGTGTTGCCGCTGAATTTCGTCAATGGGTGGATGGGATCCATCCATCGAAACTTTGACACTTCCGACTGGTGACTCAAGCTCGCTTTTTCGCATTCGTCGACACATCTCTTTATGTCGGGTACTTTGACTTATGCTCACTACCCTTTTTAATTTACGTGACACATTGATTACTGAATGCTCGAAGATCGCGATGTAACCAGCGCGGTGCGCGTGAATGCAGTGCGCATTCGGATACTGTACGTGTGCCGTTCTGACATTGCTATCGCAGGCAACACTTTTCACCAGCACGAGCCATGTTGCATAGCGTAGTGCTGTAGGATCTTGAGTGCGTACGTTCGCCTGAGCTCGCAATGGCATTGGTGCTGCTTGCTTGCACTTGGGCTCAAATCGAGTGACGGTTGAAAATACACTCGCTGGCTGACTACATCTGTAGATGCTTACGATAGAGTGCCTAGAGGTCCAGTCGCCCAGCAGTCAGCTTATCTATAAGGATTTGCAACCAGTTGTGTTACCTTTGATGATGAATCAAACGCCAACCCAGTGGCAGCTGTTGCTTTCTCTATGTTGTTCTGTTCAAACGAATAAAAATCCGGTGCATTGGCGTGACTGTGGAAGCTACACAACGCGAAGGCCTCGGCAGTCCTCAAAACTCCGAGTAAAGCAGCTCCCGAGCTGTTCAGTAACTCGCGCACGCGCAAGGTTTGACCTCCGCTGATGGTTTTCATGAGCAAAGCTCCAAGAAATCCTGAAGCAACATATCTCAACTCCTGTTCAAGTTTCGCGTTGCTCTTGCCTGATTTGCTTTTCAAACAACAGTACGTGGAGGATTATTCTCGCTCCCCCGTTTCCTCCAGCGTGATCTTTGAGGATGTGCTGCGGAGACCATCCAACAGCACACTCGACATGATTCGGCTCAGATGCTCGCACTATTCTCACTGGATGTAAACAGTGCGATCTGCAGCTTACAGGGATGTTCAGACCATCATTTCCTTCCTCATCGAACAGGAACCAAGCGAGCTTATCCACTTCGCCTTGTCTAATCCGCCGAAAAGAGCAGGCAGCCGCGTGCTTGCATCAAGTCTGAACAGACTGCGAGAGATCTGAAACCTTTGGCACGCGCTGCTCACCAATCAATCCCGCGTTGCACCCATCGACGAGGTCTCAATGGGGCACGTTCTTCAAAGATGCTGGTACTCGACTGTTGATTGGCTGGAGGCATACGTCTTGGGATCAGTTAACATCTGAACCATCACTCTGCTCCCACTCTACATCGCTGATCCCAGCCAATCGGCACACAGGCCGCGTGCCACCGCTGAGACCAGCCAGGACATCTGGTGAGCTCATCTGAGTATAGACACGGCGACGCGATAGCTTTCCCCGTCCACCAATCACAATAGCGAGCGGCTCGCCCCCCCCCTTCACGAGCCACAGCGGAGACTGTGGCGCATGCAACCAGGGTTTTCGGCGGTGACGCTGCAGTGATGACACAACGGGCGATTGTTTACGAAAGGAGCGCCTGCTTGCGTTCAGCTCATCGGCGTAGGCGCTGCAATCGCTGATCGGTGGTGAGGGACCAAGCACTTGGAGTCTGAGAAACGACGCATCTGTCAAATCACGCTGTCTGTGCGAGAGTGCCTGCTCTGCTCCAGTGTGGGATCGGCGCGCCCTTTTGAAAGTCGTGCTGTTGAGTGGCTCTTGGTTTGGGTGGTGCAAGTGGCTCGCTCTGTGTGGACTCGAGAAATGGTACTATATCCGATATGGTCTAGCAACCGCTGACTGCGAGCCCGAGCTCATAGGGGTCGCAGAATAGATCATTCCTCAAATCCCCCACTCCAGCTCAAGCGTTCTCCTAGTCATTGGGGGCAAGAAGAAGAAAACTCCCCATGGCTCCTGTCACAGCAGCATCGGCTGTGGAGCTCACGCCGAACCCGATTGCCGGCTACGCTCTGCTCAAGACCCCTGAGACCGAGCAGCGCAGCGGCGCAAAGCGCTTCGGCCCAGCTGCTTGGGCTCAGAAGCACTGGTACCTCGGTAGCATCGCGCAGTTCCTCATTTTTGCGGCGATCGTTCTCTACATCTTCGGCCAACTCGCATATGCTGCGCCAGTGTACTGGATCCACCTTAAGCCGACGATGACCGAGTGGTGGGGATCCCACTCGGAGTTTGTGCGTCCAGGGTACCTATTCCTCTTCTGCCTACTGCCGTTCCTAGTCGGCTTGCTCGCGCTCGAATTTCTGCGCAACTTCAACGTGCGTCGCATCACCTCGCGCTATATCCTCAAGATGGCGCAGATTCTGCGCCGCAAGCCCAGTATGTTCGGCAAGGTGTCGTGGTTTAGTTACGGCGAGCTACTCTTCCTGATCTTCATCATCGGCGGCAACGTCTACGTGTTCTATCACAGCTACATGCGGCGCCTGAAAAAGGCGCAGGATTCCGCGCACAAAAGCAAGAAGAAGATCAAGACCGACAAGTACTTTGAAATGACGGGCAACAGCCTTGGCTTCAACTGCCTTTTCAACGTCGCGTTCCTCTTTCTCCCATCGACGCGCAACTCGGCCTGGATGGAGTTTCTCAATATCTCGTACGCCAACGGTATCAAGTACCACCGCTGGTTCGGCATGTCCACGGTGCTGACTGCGATCGCCCACTGCGTCTCATACTACTGGATGTGGATCCGCCAGGGCAATTGGGTTCACAAGACGCTTCCGTGCCTCCACTGCTCGCTCAAGGAGGACGAAGAAGGCTGGGACCGCTGGCTCGCGGTCTTCGGCGAGCTCGCGCTCATCATCTTCCTCGTGATCTCACTCTCGTCGATCCCGTACGTGCGTCGCAACTACTTCAACGCGTTCTACTACATTCACCAGCTCTTCTTCCTCGCGATCTTTTTCATCGTGCTCCACTGGGGCGGCGCCATCTGGTTCATCTTCCCGTCGGTGATGCTCTACCTCATCAACCGCTTCATCTCGACGACGAACTCGTTCACAGCGGTGCAGGTGACCGAATTCACGTCGCTCTCGGACGAGTTCGCCAAGATCGTCATCACCCGCTCGGCGCTGCGTGAAGGCGACTACAAGGTCGGCCAGTTCGTGTACCTGAATGTGCCGTCGGTGTCACAGCTCCAGTGGCATCCATTCACTATCGCGTCGTCCCCACGCACCAATGCGACGTCGTTGACGCTCATCGTGAAGTCGCTTGGCGACTGGACTCATGGCCTCGTGGAGTACTGCAACGAATGCAAGCAGAACAACGTGCTCCCGACCGTGTACATGGACGGCTACCACGGCGCGTCACTCGAGCTGTACGAGGACTACTCGACGGTGTGCCTCATCGCCGGTGGCGTAGGTGTTACCCCTCTGATCGCCATACTGGACGACATGGTAGCGAAGCTGTCGCACCACGAGCAGCCAGCCCAGAAGGTGTACTTCATCTTCACGTTCCGCGAGCTGTCTCTCCTCGAAGAGATCCACCCGATTCTGCTCAAGATCAAGGAGCTGGACCCTCAGGAGGCGTACTTCAGTCTCATCTTCACTTTGACGCGTGAGCCAGCCGAGGCGTTCCTCGACCAGAAGATTGACCATGAGCGTCTTCACCGTGTGAACAATCTAACGCCAACGCACTACAACAGTGGTGCCCACCGAGCGTTCGCACAGCCTCTGAGCTCGCGCGTGAATAGATCCCTGACGTACGTGGTGATCTTCGCGGTAGCAGTGCTGCTCACCGTGATCCTCGAATACGGCGGCGGCAAGATCGAAGGCAGCAACGAGGAACTCTGGATCGTCCAGAACTTCGTTGAGATCATCGTCTTTTTCACCTGCTCGCTGTTAGTCTTTGCTTTTGTGTACGCTGAGCGCACGATGCAGAAGAAGACGATCGAAGCGACCCCAGCCCAGAAGGGCTTCAGCGATGTTGTGGTGCCATCGACGCCGAACGTGTACGCGTCTGACGTACACACGTTTCGCGATCTAATCGCGCAGTACAACGTGTCTGTCGGCCACCGCCCAGACCTGCTTGCTGTGCTTCGTGACGTGCAGAGCAGCCACCAGTCGTTCGTCGCGTCCAACCGTTCGTCCGCCGAAAAGATCGTCGGCGTCTTTGTGTCTGGCCCACACTCGCTCAAGTCGTCAGTCGAGCACGCCGTCGCTGCCATCGGTTCCAGCAAGTTCGACATCCACGAGGAAGAATTTGAGCTATAGATTAGGCCAAAATCCGCCACTCGGCACTTGTAATTGCATTCAGTACACTGTTCATACCAACATCCATCCAATTTGTCAAACCCTCCTGGCTACCGTATGTTGCTTTTGAACAAGGACATCGCCGTCCTTATCTGCATCTTTGACTTGAAAACAACCCAGCAGATCTACTGATTACGCGCTCGCATTCTCTCGATGTCGTACGGAGCTCTTGAAGAGTGCTGTAATTCTCTCGAGAACGTTCCGCCGCAAATCAAAATCCAGGTTTCCAGGCTCAGTCATTTTGTGTACTATTTCATCACTGCACCGTCTCAGCCCAGGATAAAGAACCTGTACAGTTCTGTACGTGTCTCGAACTGCGAAATGATTTTTGACGAACAGCACTTTCTTGCCAGTCTGAGAGGACAGTCAGTTTCGGGAGCGCTCTTTCAGAAGTTCAGTGGCTTGTGCTCCGGAGGTCTGCAGTAGAAAGAGCCATTTCTTGATCGAAAAATGCACACACGGATTCAACGCTCAGAGCGTATATTTTTGAAATGAAGATATGGAGAGCATACGTGAGAAACGTCAGCATAGGCAGCTAACAAAACAGAAGATGCAAAACGTGAAGCAGCTGCAGCATGGGAGATGGAATGATCGCGACGACTGACGACCGTCGAGTACGAAATGATGAACAACCTAGAGCTCAAACTCCTCCTCGTGGATGTCGAAGTGGCTCGAGCCGATGTCCGCCACGGCGTGCTCCGTCGCCGACTTCATCGCTCCAGGGCCGGAGATGAACACGCCGACGGTCTTGTTGCCCGTCGCTGAAGGGTACTCAGCGCTGAATGACGCGTGAGCCTCGTACACGCGACGCATGACCACCTTCATGTCTGGACGCGCGCCAATCTGCACGTTGTGCTCGTTAAGGAGGTCGCGGAAGGTGTGCACGTCGCTGGCAAAGTACTTTGGCGACGCGAGCGCCTGGAGGTCGAGGCCGTTCTTCGTGACGTGCTCCATGCTGTCGCCACCGTTAGCCGACGCACCACCCTTGCCGCTACGCTTGAAGAAGGCCCGTTCAACGATGACGTGCGTGTACACGATGAAGACAGCGAAGAAGAGGATGAAAATCTCGATCGCTGCCTGGAGGTACGCCAAGCGCGTGTCGGCGGTCTTGATCTTGTCGCCGTACTTGGACACGACGTAGAGCAGCGTCACGATGAAGAATGTGGTGAGGTACATGAGCGATTTGCTGGCACGCGAGCGCAGCGGTTCGGCGAATGGCACGGGTACCTTCTTGGTGATCTCGGTCGAGTACTGTGTGGCGATCAGGTGGCTCTTGCCGCTCAGGCGCTCGTGGTCGATGGTCTGGTTGAGGGCATCGTCGGCAGGTGGACGCGTCAAGCAGAACTGAAAGCTGAAGTGGTGCTCGTGCGGGTCGAGTTCCTTGATCTTGGCGAGTATCGGATGGATCTCTTCGAGCAGCGACAGCTCGCGGAACGAGAAGATGAAGAACACACGCTGAGTGAGCGGCTCACCCGACGTGAGCTTGCCAACCATGTCCTCGAGGATGGCGAAAAGCGGCGTGACGCCGATGCCACCACCAACCAGGCACAACGTCGAGTACTCTTCGTACATTTCCAATGATGCACCGTAGTAGCCGTCCATGAACACGGTCGGCAGCACGTTGTTTCGCTTGCACTCTTCGCTGTACTCGACGAGGTCCTTGGTCCAGTCTCCGAGCGACTTGAGCAGGATAGTGAGCGACGTGGCGTCCGAGCGCGGCGACGAGCCGATGGTGAACGCGTGCCACTGAAGCTTGGAGATCGACGGCACGTTCAGGTATACGAACTGACCGACCTTGTAGTCGCCGTCGCGAGCAGTGGAGCGGTTGAGGACGATCTTGACGATGTCGTGGTCGAGG
>JAASGO010000628.1:0-18114 GCA_023334245.1 Globisporangium cederbergense | reverse complement strand
GCACGTGACGCTTGCAGTGGATGACGGGTACTACAAGTGGCTCAAGATCGACATTGAGCGCTTCTGTCAGTCGCTGCAGTCGTTGGACCTCAACGCTGTGGGTCCCGTCGACTACTTCGCATCTAGTTCGTTCAAGCGATTACGCTCGAGTCACCCACGTTGTCTCTCTTTTTTCCTTTCCCGCTTGCTCTACCTTGACCCTGCTCTACAACGCCACGCTGTCGCTGCCGTCCACCTCGCCGTGCACTTTTGCCGCCGTGCCATTCTTGCGCGTCGTGTTGACCCACATGCCCAGCTGCTTGGCGCCAGTTGTCCTTGGGTTGGCGCATCAGTTCGAAAGCGTCGAGTGGTAAACCAAACAGTGCGCGATATCGGTTGACGACTGGTTAACCAAGTTCAAGCTGTCGTTGTGGTAGGCATCGAGGCTCTGCACCCAGTCCATGTCGTCGTATGCAGACTCGTGTGCTGAACCTGTCCTCAGTAACGCAACATTCATTTTCCGAATCCTCCAGTTCTCCTGTAACTCAGACTTGCTGTCCACACCAGATATTGAAAAGTAGATTCCAGCCCCTTTGTTCTGCTCGATTTGTTACCACCGACGGCGTGAGAAGAGCTTGATGTAGAGGTACGTAATGGTAAACACGATCACAACCATCGCGACAAGCCAGAGCGACGTCCAGAGTCCGATCGCGGACGCCAACTGCTTCTTGAGCACGGCGTTCTCGCGGTCGAGCAGCGCCGTGTTCGACTCGGCGCTCTTGCCCACGGCGTCGAGGATCTTGCCGTCCTCCACGAGCGACTCGTTGATCGTCTGCGTGCGCTGCTTGAGCTCCTTCGCAAGGTTCATCATGTCCGACTGGATCGCCTCTTGCTCTTCGCGCGCCACGCTCTCGGAGGCGCTCACTTGTGCGACGCGCGACGCCGTGTCGCGGTCAGCGAGACTGTTGAGAGAGATGATCAGGACGCATTTGTTAGGCTCGTGATAGACAAATGCGTAATACAGAAGGTGATAGCCTAAGGCTTACCCGAATCGCTTGCGAATGTCCTGTGTCGAGAGCTTCTCCTTCGGCTTTCGCTCCAGCAGCATCGTGCTGAAGTCTTCTGCGCTCAGCTCCATCACCTTGACTGTTTCTGCAGCTGCTGTCGGTGCTGCTGTTGATGACTCCGCAGAACGACGTGGTGAGCCTTCTTTCATTGGCTGCTGTTGTGTTTGTGGCCCCTCCTGCAGCTGCAGACTCGCCGCTCGCTGCTTCTTCTGCTGTAGAATCTCCGCTGCTCGGGGGAGGCGATACGCAGCTGTCTTCTGTGGACATTGCTCTGTTGGTAGTGCTGCTTCTGACAACGCCTTGCTGCTCAGGCTTGTAATCTCTTCTACTACCGGCTGGAGAGTCTTCTGGATCGCTCCCCATTCCTCCGTCTGTTGGCGTCGAGACCAAATGAAATTGTGCATGTAAACGCGTCAGGATGCTATTTGTATCAACACACTAGGACAAGCACACGCACCTGATTGTCTTGTGCTATGTGCTGGAACGCCTTCGCCATCTTATGGAACTAATGAATGCAGCAAACAACACAGCAAGACACAAGGAGCACCATGTTCTCTTCAGTCAGAGCTGTCGTGAGAGGAAAGTCGACTCGTCGACAACGAAATGGTAGTAATGCAGCCGTGCACCTGCTTGAGCAGTGACGCTTTCGCACATGCGTTCTCCTGTTCGTCTCCTGCCGCCTCGCGGAACCGGCGCCACGCGAGCATGAACCGCTGGCAGTCCACGGGCGTCGGGGGCGGCGTCGCGAGCGTGCTCATCGTCATTTTCACGCTTTGCTGGCAATTTTTCCAATCACAAAGACTGAGAAATCGAAAGTCAATTTTGTGAAAGCTGAATAAATATTCAGGAAACGCGAATTGTAAAAATGAATATTAGTTTCTGCTTCGTCCGGTCGCGAGTGGTGCCTAGGCAGGTACTCCTGCCACATGCGCTGCGGGAACAGAGCCGCTCGAATTGGGGCAGCAGCCAGCTCATCTTCTGCTTCGTTTCCGAGAGCCACACACCCACAACACAAACACGCCGCCCACGCGGAGAAGAAGAGCTTCGCAACAAAGGCACCCCACGCTTGCACCTGCACAATGTTCTCGCTGCGAGCCAAGACGAGCGCGCTGGCCATGACGCGTCCTGCGCGCGCGCTCACGGGCCGCACGGCCACTGCAGCGATGATGAGCACGGCCAAGCTGAGCCTCGAGGAGCTCTCGGAGCGCGAGTGTCTGCGCGGCAAGCGCGTGCTTGTGCGCGCGGACCTCAACGTGCCATTCAAGAAGAATCACTCGCCGCAGACGATCTCGGACGACACGCGCATCCGCGCGGTGCTGCCGACGCTGCAGTTGCTGCAGTACGTTGGTGCGAAGACGATCCTGTGCTCGCACTTGGGTCGCCCCGAGGGCCAGGTGAACGACAACATGCGCTTGACGCCAGTGGCGGAGCGCTTGGGTGAGCTGCTTGGCCGCCCTGTCAAGAAGCTGGACGATTGCATTGGTGACGATGTGACCAAGGAGATTGACGGGATTGAGGAGGGCGAGGTCGTGCTCCTTGAGAACGTGCGCTTCTACAAGCAGGAGACGAAGAACGACCCGGAGTTCGCCAAGAAGCTTGCGCACAACGCCGACGTGTTCGTCAACGACGCGTTCGGCACTGCGCACCGCGCTCACGCGTCGACTGCCGGCGTGACCAAGTACATCAAGACGAATGTCGCGGGTTTCCTCATGGAGAAGGAGCTCAAGTACCTTGCCGGTGCTGTTGAGACGCCGGAACGTCCATTGGGAGCGGTCATCGGAGGCGCCAAGGTGAGTGAGAGAGAGCATTGTGTGTTGGTGCTGCGACATCGATTGTACCTGATTATTCACATCGAATGTGTAATGGCTGGTTGTTTGTGTAGGTGTCAACAAAGATCCCGGTGCTCAAGTCGCTCCTGGAGAAGTGCGACAAGATCCTCTTGGGCGGTGGCATGATCTTCACGTTCTACAAGGCTCAGGTATGTTGTTCATGATATGGATTGTCATACAAAGTGACCTTTGACCTTTGCCTATCGCTTTCTATGTGCTTCCACAGGGCATTGACGTGGGCAAGTCTGTGGTTGAAGAGGACAAGGTGGAGCTCGCGCGCGAGATCCTGGACGAAGCCGCGAAGCGCGGGGTGCAGCTGATCCTGCCGACCGACGTCGTGGTCGCCGACCGCTTCGCCGCGGACGCCAACTCCAAGACCGTCGAGCCGCACGTGATCCCGTCGGACTGGATGGGGCTCGACATCGGCCCAGAGACCCGATGGCAGTTCGAGAAGGAGCTCCGCGAGTGCCGCACGATCGTGTGGAACGGCCCCATGGGTGTCTTCGAGTTCCCAAAGTTTGCCGAGGGCACGTTGAGCGTCGCGACCGCGCTCGCGCAATGCACTGTCAGCGGTGCGACAACGATCGTGGGCGGTGGCGACTCGGTCGCGGCGGTCGAGCAGGCGGGTCTTGCGCCGCAGATGAGCCACATCTCGACAGGCGGCGGCGCCAGCCTGGAGCTGCTTGAGGGCAAAGAGCTCCCAGGCGTCGCGGCGCTCACGGACGCATAGATCGATGTGTCTGTCTGTCTGCAGTCAGTCAGTCAGTTAGTCGATGAGAAAGATGCACGTAACACCAGCGTGCACTTGTTAATGAGATTGCACGTGAGCTCAATCAGCACGCATGACACACAGTGTAAGACATTTTTGTTATTGCAAGTGTAAAGAAACTGGCGTTCACATGCAGGTTGTGGACCAAAGTGTCCATGCGATCAGCTAACTTCCTTAGTGCTCGCCATCGCTTTGATTCGGCTCTTCTGGCAACTTGTACGCGACGAAGAGCTTTGAGATGCGGTTGTGCTCCGCTCGGTACTTGGCAAATTCAGGATCAAGGTAGTAGATCTCCGTGGTCTTGATGTTTTGCTCGAAAGCTGCCTTAGACCAGTTTGCCGTGCCTACGAGCATGAGACAAAGACGAAAAGTGATGAGCCTGCTCACACATCACTTATCACGTCTGGGGGTTCTCGCTCGTACCATCGATTCGAGTTCCGCGGTCAATAAGACAGAGCTGTAAGAAACATAGAGCAGGTCAGACTGCGGATGAGCATGTTGGACAATTTGCGCACGTACCTTGTTGCGCAGCATTGTCGAGTTGACGACACGCACAGTGATCTTGGTCTGCATCAATAGATGTTACAGAAAACAACACTACGCATTCATGTATACGCAGACCACATACCTGGTAGAGCCGCAGGATCTGCGACGCTTTCTTGTCCGCCTGGGTGCGCATATCATCTCCCGCGCCGCGCCACGCAGCTCTGGGATCTTGTTGCCGGAGGGCCACGCCGACCTCTTACTTTTTGTTCGGTCGGTTAGAAATCGAAGCTCGGAACCAAGACGCGCCTGAAGATCCTTGACTAAGTCAGCAAACTAGTAAAATGCAAACACCGCCACAGGATTAGCATGAAGCTCGCACACACACATCATAAATCGGATCATGTCAGTACGTACACGATCGTGAGTCAGCAAACGCATGCAGATGTCTAGCGTCTGTTTGGCGCGTCCCATTATCTCGAGCAAGTCGTCTAGCGGACTCTTCTCCTCTCTGTCGTGCGGGTGAAGACAGTATTCGTTGCCACAGACTTGGTTGTGTGCAACGGCCCAACACGGCGATCGGGCTGGAAAGCTGATGGTTCTCTGGTAGGATTCAGTTTGTGGTGGATGCAGCTCCACATTTGCCACGACGTCAGACTCACCTCCTCCATGTTCGTACTCTGCTTCCTCGTGTTCCCCACCCCGTTCGGCAAGGTCAGCATCGGCAAAGTTTCGTTGTTCGCCAAGTTCCTATTGATTCTCTGGTAACTGGAGTGTATTGCGGACGACGGCAGGGGCGGGCTCACCACGGCCGGGAACGCACCTCGTCAGAGCAGGGCCACGCGCTCTTTGTCAGAGTCGGTCGGATTGTGAGCACGAGGAGGGTTATAGTCACCATGTCGGAGGTGATGCGGCGATGGGTGTGTTGTAGCATCTCACTCGTTCTTGCTGCTGTCTTTAATGAGGAACCTGTGAAAATGGATGCCAATTCCATCTCATTTTGAGATGTATTTGTTCCACCCACGCAAAAATCTACAGCCGAAAAACCCGAATCAAGTCATCAAGCCATTACATTAGAGAACCCTACCCTCTTTCTGGCAATCGTATAAACCCAGTTTTCACAGCTCATGTAGAATATGGGCAGCCAAATCGACCCAGAACAGTTGGATTTGGGTATAAGCGGTTGTCCAATTTTGGGTATTTTGTAACGCAATTTGAAAACCCTTTGGGTTTTAATGTAAAATGTGGACCACACAAGCAGATTCAAGAGATGTGAGCAAAAAATGAACATGAAACCGTATATAGAATACGATCGCAATTCCAAGAGAGGCAGAGAGGCAGAGCCCATGGCAATCGCGCCTGCCCGAAGGAAGCAACGCCCAGCGAAGAGCTCCCATTAGCAACACTCAAGGCACCCGAGAAGGACAAGACGAGAAGCGAAGCGGAGCGTCCACTGTGTGCTGATCGAATCGTATCGCGCCACTTACCCACCCACCCTCTCTTCCGCTCACTCGGCTGCCTCTCCGGAAGCGAACGTCGCTGCCTCGTCGTGCCTGTGGCTGTTTGTTTGCTGTTGCCAGATACGTAACCCGATCGTACGATCGAGTTCAAAGCCTGCCTTTCACTCACTCACTCGCTCTCTCTACTGCTATCTCAGTCAGTCTTGATCTGACGAGCGGTGAGAAGAGGACATGATGAGCACCGGTGAGGGTTTGAATGACTCGGCGGCGCTGCTGGGCGTCTCGGTGGGCTCGCGCTGCTACGTGCCCGACAAGCAGCGCATGTGGCTACCCGTGGTCGTCGAGGACGTGAACGAGCAGCAGCGCAAGGTCACGGTCCGGATCGAGAAGCTCCGCAATGGTGACGAGGAAGATGGCGACGATGGCGATAATGACGATAACACACACAGCAGCAGTAACAGCGGCGATGGAGAGCGCCGCGTGATCGACGTGGACGACGCGACCGTGCTGCCGCTGCAAAACACGACGTTCAGCGGCACGTCGCCGCACTTGGGCTGCGACGATATGATCGAACTCAATCACCTGCACGAGGCCGCGATCCTGTACAACCTAAAGAAGCGCTTTCACAAGCGCCTGCCGTACACGTACACGGGCGACATCTGCGTGGCGCTCAACCCGTACCAGTGGCTCGACGAGCTCTACTCCAAGGAGCTCCATTCACAGTACCTGCGCGCCAAGAGCCGGAAGCACCTGCCGCCGCACGTGTACGCCGTGGCTGTGTCGTCCTACCAGCACATGAAGCAGTTCGAGATGAACCAGAGCATCCTTGTAAGCGGCGAGTCGGGCGCCGGCAAGACCGAGACAACCAAGATCGTCATGGACAACCTCGCGAGCATTGCATCGGGCTCGCGGCAGGAGACGATCACCAAGATTATTGAGGTGAACCCGCTGCTCGAGTCCTTCGGCAACGCCAAGACGACGCGCAACGACAATAGCAGCCGCTTCGGCAAGTTCACGCAGCTGCAGTTCGACGACAAGCACGTACTCTGCGGCGCCAAGTGCGAGACGTACCTGCTCGAGAAGACGCGCGTGATCACGCAAGAGCCCGGCGAGCGCAACTACCACATCTTCTACCAGCTAGTGCACGGCTCAACGCAGAAGGAGAAGGAGCAGTTTGGACTGGAAGGTGAGGTCAAGTTTGCCTACATGCAGGACGACGCGAGCAGCGTGGTGAAGGACACGAAGAACTTCGCCAAGACCAAGATGGCGCTGGCGTTGCTCGGTCTCGCGCAGAGCCAGCAGGAGGCGCTCTTCCAGACGATCTCGGGCATCCTGCACCTGGGTCAGGCGGTGTTCGAGAAGCGGCCGGACAACGAGGATGCGAGTCAACTGCAGATGGACACGGTTGAGTACAGCAACCTGCTGCTCGGGCTGGACGTCGCGGCCATGGACAAGGCGTTGTGCAGCCGTACGATGAAGGCCGGCGGCGAGGTGTACGCCGTGCCGCTGAGCCTGGCGCAGGCCGCGTCCTGCCGCGACGCGCTGGCCAAGGCAATCTACGCCAAGGTCTTCGACTGGATGGTCGCGCGCATCAATGCGAGCCTGAGCGCCGATGCGATCTCGGTGCACGCAATCGGCGTGCTCGACATCTTCGGCTTCGAGAGCTTCGTGCACAACTCGTACGAGCAGCTCTGCATCAACTACGCGAACGAGAAGCTGCAGCAGAAGTTCACGCAGGACGTGTTCAAGTCCGTGTACGAGGAGTATGCGCGCGAGCAGATCTCGTGGGACCACATCGAGTACGCGGACAACCAGGAGGTGCTGGCGCTGCTCGAGAGCAAGATGGGCATCATCGCGTTGCTCAACGAGGAGATTGTGCGGCCCAAGGGCAGCGAAGAAGGGTTCGTGGGCAAGCTCCAGACGCAGTACCGCACAAGCAAGAAGGTGATCGAGTTCGCGCGCATCTCCAAGACGCAGTTCACAATCCACCACTACGCCGACAGCGTCAAGTACGAGGCCACGGGCTTCCTGGAGAAACACAAGGACGCGCTGCTGCCGGACCTCTCGGAGCTCATGCGCATGAGCTCCGAGGCCTTTCTACAGGAGCTCTTCGCCAAGCAGGAGGACCCGGAGCCAACAACTACAGCAGCAGGCAGTGGTGATTCGCCCCCCCGACCGATGGCTCGCAAGCGCGTGGGTGGCGGCAACGGTGGCGACTCGGCGTCCATGACCGTGGGCACACAGTTCAAGCTCTCGCTCAACAAGCTCATGGAGAACATCAACCTTACGAACGTGCACTACATCCGCTGCATCAAACCCAACAGCGTCAAGAGCACGACGCTTATCGACGAGCGCATGGTGGTGAACCAGCTGCGCTGCGCCGGCGTCATCGAGGCCATCTCTATCGCGCGCGCTGGGTACCCGAACCGGCTGCTGCATCAAGCGTTCGCGAGTGAGTTTGACATTTTCCTCACCGAGGCGCAGCAGCAGAGCGGCGACGCGGCCAAGAACTGCCTGGTGCTCGTCAAGCAGTTCAAGCTCAAGACGCCGCAGGAATTCCAGATGGGCCAGACCAAGATTTATCTGCAGAAGGGTGTGCTGGAGCGCCTGGACCACGCCAAGGCCGCCAAGCTCTTCGCGTACGTGGCGCTCATCCAGAGCATCTGGCGCGGCGTGCAGGCGCGGCGTTTGTACCAGGAGATGCGTGTGGCGCTTGTGATCATCCAGCGCCGCGTCAAGGTCTTCGCTGCTGTGGCGATCTTCCAGCGCCAGCGGAAGGCGATCGCCACGATGCAGCGCGTGTGGCGCGGCCACGTCGGTCGTAAAGAGTTCTTCGCCGTGCTCTGCGAGCATCGGGCGGTGCGCATCCAGTGCTGTTTCCGCCAGCGCCTAGCTCGTAAGGAGTTGGGACGTCTTCGCGAGCTGGAGCGTCTGCGGCTGATCGAGGAGGAGCGGCTGTACCGCCTGCTGTGCGAGAAGAGTGCCATCGTGATCCAGAAGCTCGTGCGCGGGTACCAGGCGCGCGGCGTGTTCTACCGCCTGGTGCGCCACGCCGAGGAGCAGAGGCGCATTCAGCTGCTCGAAGAGGCCAACCGGAGGCGACTGGAAGAGGAGAAGGAGAACGAGCGACTGCGGCTCATCGCTGAGGAAGAGGAGCGTCTGGAGCAGTTGCGCATCGCGGAGCAGCAGGAGCAGGAGCGGCTGCGGCAGCTGGAGCTTCAGCGCGAGGAAGAGGAGCGACAACTGGAGCTACAGCGTCAGGAAGAAGAGCGACAGCGCCAACTTGCGCTCGAACGAGAGAAAGAAGCCGAGCATCAGCGAATGCTGGCTCAGCAGCAGGCAGAGGAGGCTGAGCGCCAGCGCCAGCTGGAGCTCGAGAAGCAGAAGGAGACGGAGGCGGTCGTGACGGTGCAGAAGCTCACGCGCGGGCGACTCGCACGGCAGAAATTTGTGACACTGCAGGTCGAAGCCCAGCAGGAGGAGGCCAACAGCACCGAGATGGCAGCCGCACTGGAGGAGAACGCTCGTGTGCGCAAGCAGCTGGAGGAGATGCTGGAGGCCAACATCGAGCTTGAGAGCCTTGTGACCGAGTGGACATGCGAGCGCGAGGTGCTGGACGCGTCCACGAATCTCAAGGAGCTGGATCTGCGGCAGCGCATCAACGCCAAGAAGCAGCAGCTCGAGGCCGCGCGACTGGAATTCAACAGCCTGAATGAACTTCTGGACAAGACGAGCAACACACGCTCAACCACTGAGACCGTGGACTCGAACAGCTCGACCGGATCCACGGAGACCGAGACGCTCAACTCGTCCGCGTCCGAGCCCGAGGACGACGACGAGGACTGGGTGCAGAACCAGAGCGGCGGTCACGACGACGGCTTTGACTTGGATCGGCCGTCCACAGACGTGGCGCACTTTCTCGAGAAGCGATCGACGCTCTCCAAGCCGCGCTTCAGCAACGTGGCCAACCTGCAGCAGCGCAAGGAGAAGTCGGCGCAGCTGCTGCGCGCGGGCGCCAAGCAGCTCGGTATGGCCAAGAAGTGGGTCAACACGGCGCGCAAGAATGGCAAGGCCGCCAAGGTGCACGGCGAGGTGGATAGCAGCGACAGCGTGGCGCTGTAGACTGGGGACGAGCGAAAGAAGAGACACAACGTGAGAGAGAGAAAGAGCTTCGATCTTGCATGCGTGGAGGAGAGGAGGAGTCGATGGCGCAGCAACAACAGCAGAGTTGTTGGCGGACGAGACAGCATAATTGTGAAAGTAAAGTATCAGACAAACAACTGGAAGCTGCTCGTGTGTTGGTGTCATTGAGCGTGTACGTGAGTGCGGGCAGCTCCACAGCACACATCTTTTGGTGGACAACTGGTGCTTGTGCGGATGAAAGAGCTTGCGTTGCTTGGTGATAAACAAACAAACTTGCTTTGCTTGTTGCAGTATGAACAACTATTACGACAACAGTTGCAACAAGCCAATCTACAAGCAAGCAAGTCAACATGCACGCAGCCAAACCAACGCGAACAAGCAAACTAACGAGGGAGCAAGATGGCGTTTTTCTTGCGCAAGCAAAGGTAGTTGCGCGGCAGCAAGCTCGCGAAGGTGGCAAGCAGTCCATGAGGCAGAGTTGAGTGCAAAGTGTTCGTGAACAGAAGGACGCCTCCAAGATGCGCCAGTTGGAGTTGCATAGGTGCATGCGCCCGTTCGGCGACATCATTGAGCGGACATCGCTCGCGTCTTGCTGGCTTGTGCCCAGATTCACTGTCGTGCTGAATTTCTGTGACAACTTCAACATCCGACGACAGAAATAGACAAACATACAAACTCAAAGCCATCCTGAAATTACGTGCATACGACTTTTTCTCCGACGCGGATTAGGGAAACAAAAGTCATGAACCCCTTCTTACTTATATAGTGCTGTTTGTAGGATTTTTTCTAAAAAGGGTAAAGCTTTTATGTAGAATAGAGAGGATTTGATTGGGTCTTCAACATTCTGTGTCCTAAAAATGAGGAATAGTCCTTAAACAACAATTGTCCTAAAAATGATTGAGGAATAAAGTCAGCCTGCTCAGAACGCGAGGCGACGAGCGTACGTGCGAGAGCACGAGACGAAATGGCTCCGTCCGCCTACCTCGTGCTCTCTCTCTGCATGCCATGCGGTCGCCGCCTTCATGCGTCAGTTGCGCACTCGCTTATTGCTCAACAAACCTCTCCTGACTCCTACCACCACCCACCAAGTTACGCAACACAAGCAACAGTCAAGAAGCCCCCTCAATCCGCATGAGCATGCTGCGTCTCGCCACGCGCTCGTCAGCGCTGCTGCCCTCCCCATCGTCCTCTGCTTGCAAACCGGTCACCAAGCGCGTCGTCGCCCTTCTGCAGCACCGCAATGCACGTGTGTTGCTCACCAGTGCCTACCAGACCCAAGTGGCGCGCGCTTCTCCATCATCACCTGCTGCTGCAGCTCAACGACACCAGCTCTTTCACAGCCAGGCGCTGACTGCCGCTCGCGCGCGCACGAGCAGCCTGGGCGTCGCTGTCATCGGTGCTACGGCCGCAGCCGCGCTCAGCGTCGGACTCGACGTGAACCGTGATGCGCAGTCCCGCGCGGCCATCGAGCCGCAGCACAAGACAAGCAAGTGGCACTTGTTTGACCAGATCGGCTCGGGCGCCTTCGGTACCGTGCGCCTCGGCATGCACGAGGATTCAGGCGAGGTGGCGGCTATCAAGATCGTGGATCCGGACAAGCGCAATTACCCAGCGCTGGAGCGCGAGATCACGGCGCTCAAGCTCGTCAAGGCGCTCGGCGGCCACAGTAACATCATCGACCTCAAGGACGTGTACGTGGACGGCCGCAAGGTCTGTCTCGTGACCGAACTGGCGCGCGGCGGCGAGCTCTTCGACCACATCGTGGCCTTCGGCGCGTTCACTGAGGACCGCGCGAGCGCGTTCGCCCGTGAGATGGGCGGCGCGCTGGGCTTCCTGCACCGCCACGGGGTCGTACACAAGGACATTAAGCCCGAGAACATCCTCATGAGCTCCCGTGACGCGCCGAGCGCAAACTTTGTCAAGCTTGCGGACTTTGGCAGCGCTGGCCCCGCAAGCGTGAACAACAAGCTCGACGACATCGGCACGTCGGCGTACCTGCCACCCGAGCTGCTCGAGTCCGGGATCTGCACGACGGCGTGTGATATGTGGGCACTCGGCTGCGTGCTCTACATCGTGCTCAGCGGCTCGCATCCGTTCGACTTGGACGGCACGGCGAGCGACGACGAGGTCGAGGAGCGCATCAAACACACGCCCGTGACTTTCGACTTTGCTGCC
Source organism: Globisporangium cederbergense (assembly GCA_023334245.1). Classification (NCBI taxonomy): domain Eukaryota; phylum Oomycota; class Peronosporomycetes; order Pythiales; family Pythiaceae; genus Globisporangium; species Globisporangium cederbergense. The sequence continues at coordinate 6,209 of JAASGO010000628.1, read as the reverse complement.
TGGACAAACGTCTCCGCCGAGGCCAAGGACCTCATCTCGAAGCTGCTGCTCAAGGACCCGAGCCAGCGGCTCACGGCTGACCAGCTGATGCTGCATCCGTGGATGGTGGCGCACAGCCCCAAGAGCAGTGCGCAGCCGCCTGCGAGCGCAGCATTGTCAGTGGGGAGCAACAGCAACGGCATTCAGGTGTCTGTCGGCGCGGCGCCTTGAGCACACAGCGCAGCACCCCATTGTGAACTAGAGACAGAAGCGAACAGCATACCATTAGATAATATTTAACCACCAAGGAAACACACCACTGGCATTGTATCATGAGCTCAGCGTGTCGATGTTCAATACTCATTCGCCCAAGCGAAGGTGATGATGATGAAGATGAGATGAAGTTGTGCAAGGTAACGTTGTATTATTAACATAGGCTCGTAGGCTTCAGTGGAGTCGATCGAAAAGCTACTACGTACTGACATGCTGATGAGGAGACTGCTACATACATATTGGTTGGTTGCTTTGGTTGGTGGCATGTACGAAGCAAAACCAGGGCGATAAAGCAGATGGAGGAGCGCTGCGTCAAGCCCAACTATAAAGCCTCGAAAAGTGACTCTCGCATTATTCAATGACCTCCCTACACACCGGGTGATTCATAGGGTGGAGATACCAAATGCTATTATACACACACACATCCAATGCACACACACACACTTGATGCTGGTGACGCCTACAGCGGCCCTGCGTCTCGTCGTCCACGGCCGTCGGAATGCCAATTGAACTGAGCTTTTCATTTGCTCATCGCAGCCTTCCACACAAACCAACAGTCGCTCCGTCCAGCACCAGTGAAATCATTCAACCACGTGGTCCACACCATCAATCAAAATTCAATGTGGTCCACCCCATAGTATCGCATTGCACAGGGTCGATGTGGTCCACTCCACACTAGCGCTTTTGAGAGGGGGCTGTTGAGTGGTGGGCAGTGCTTCCCGCGACGCTGTCCATGGCAAGCTGCGCCCATGGCGCGGACGTGAGCATTTTGACATTTCCCCGTTAAAGTTCCGTCAGCAGCAACATGGGTCGTGTTATTCGTGGCCAGCGTAAGGGTGCCGGCGGCATCTTCAAGTCGCACACCTCCAAGCGAAAGGGCGCCGCGGCGTTCCGCGCGCTCGACTACGTTGAGCGTCACGGCTACATCAAGGGTGTCGTCAAGGACATCATCCACGACTCGGGCCGTGGTGCGCCACTCGCGCGCGTCACCTACCGTGACCCGTACCGCTTCAAGCTCAACCACGAGCTCCTGATCGCGGCGGAGGGCATGTACACCGGCATGTTCATCTACTCGGGCGCCAAGGCCAACCTCACCGTCGGCAACATCCTCCCGCTCTCGGCTCTCCCAGAAGGTACCATCGTCTGCAACGTGGAGGCGCGCATCGGTGACCGTGGTTCGTTCGCGCGTGCTTCGGGCGACTACGCCGTCATCGTGACCCACGACGAGGACAAGGGCCGCACCAAGCTGCGTCTCCCTTCGGGCTCCAAGAAGACCGTCCCATCTGCGTAAGTTGTCTGCCGTTTGTGTCTTGAGAGACGAGCAACAAACGACCCAAGACGCCAAGTGCCCTTGTCGTCTGCCTGCTAGCGTGTGCATGCCTGGTCTGTGAGGACTGGTGCTTGTGTGTGTGAGCTCGTATGACAGGGGTTTCTTGAGAGCACTGCAGCCTCGCTGTCCCTTGTGGACGGAAGGGTGTGCCGAGTCGTGATGAGCATTAGAAGCACGACACCGCAAGGTGTTGTTGTGGACATTTCGTTGCGACTCACGTGCTCGTGTGTTGTTCCCGCCCATGGAGCGGTGAGTAAGTACCTCTTTCCCGCCATTGCGGTGTGTAAGTGTGCTGCCATCTCGCCTGCGATCATTGTCTGGAGCACCGTGTCTGCTGTTGTGCTGTTTACCTCTTTGTATTTTTCCCAGATGGCGCTTCACTGCTGCTACTCGCGAACGAAAGAACACAAGTGCTGACGTGTGCTCCTCTGCTATTCTCTTCTTAGGTGCCGTGCCATGATTGGTGTCGTCGCCGGTGGTGGCCGTACCGACAAGCCGATCCTCAAGGCCGGCCGTGCGTACCACAAGTACCGCGTCAAGCGTAACGAGTGGCCGCGCGTGCGTGGTGTTGCCATGAACCCAGTGGAGCACCCTCACGGTGGTGGTAACCACCAGCACATTGGTCACCCGTCGACCGTGCGTCGCGACGCCCCAGCCGGTAAGAAGGTCGGTCTCATCGCCGCCCGCCGCACTGGTCGCCTGCGTGGTATCAAGAAGGTTGAGAAGGACAACTAAGTTGTCGTATGATCTCGCCAGTTTGCGAGATGCACGAGTTGTGTCTTGTAATGGCGAACGGGACTGTCAAACAATACAACAACCATTGGAAAAAAATCTGTGTTCGGTCTTGCCTTGGTTGTGCGTCCTATCGTTGATTGAGCTTCTTGTGGGTTGCTCACCCGTTGATGGAGGTGTCAGGCTGCCGTTGGTTATATCGGTTTGTGTTCATGGCCAGCCAAGCTGGCTTATCGCCCTCTCATCAGCGCTTCTGCGCGCTGCCGCTCTCTCGTCTCGCGCTCCTCGCGATCTCGGCGCAGCTGCTGCAGCACTTCATCCTTCTCCCTGTGTTTGCGCTTGTTCTTCTTGTGTTTCTTTGGCTTCTTCTCTACCTCTGTAAAGCTTGACTTCACATTGGTCCCCAAGCCGATTCCGCTGTCGTTCGCTCGTGTAGACTTGGAGCGACCGGTGCGAGAAAAGTCGCTCCTGTACACGCGCTTGGTGCGCTCTTCGGCGTCCTTTGAGCGCTCGCGCTCGCGTTCGTCAGACGATGAGGAGGATGACAAAGACGACCGGCGTGGTCGCATGTGCTTCAGCGGGTCTTGGTCATCCAGAGCTCTGTAATATCGCACAAGAACGAACACGCAAATTTGAGATCCACGGCCATCGCACTTGCGCACATCATTTGCTCCACCCAACAGCAGCTCTCTCTCACACACACAAAACGCACCTCTTGCGCCTTTGCTCTCCTCTGGATTTGTTGGCGCTTAAGCAATCAACACCAGCTGCATCTCCGTCACCCGAAGGCTTTGCGTACCACGGCAAGTGGCCCTGCCGACCCAGCGTCTCTTGCTGATCCTGTGCTCGTCTTGAGCTCTTGCGTTCCCTGTCATTGCGTCCAACCGCCGCCCCATCAGCTGCCAACTGCAGCTGCTGCCTTTGCTCAAGTTCTTCTTGCTCTTGCTGGAAAAAATTGACGTGCTCCACCACTGATACTGTGTCGTTGTCATCTGCTTGGTCTCGCCCCTGACTCGTGCTCGTGCTCTGTGATTGCTGCTCTAGTGTGTGCGCACGCCGCTCCTGCTCGACACGGCGCTGGTCCAATAGCAATCGGCGCTGCTGCTGCGCGTGCTGCTGCTCGTCGCGGTCCACGCGCTCAGTGTTCTCTCTGCGCCATACGTGCCACTTCTTGTGGCCTAGGATGCGCAGGCCGCCGCCGCCCATGCTGCGTTGCTTCTTCGCTTGGGCTTTTCTGCTTTCTTTATGAGACCTTTTGCGCTTTTCGACAGGGTAACCCGACGTAACCACAGCCATAAACTGTTACGGAAAGCTCCACCTTTTGTGAAGTCGTCCACTTCGACTCCGCTCCACTTTGCTGCTTTCCAAGGTCTTGGCGACATGGTGAGCGCCCTGATATTGCACCGCGCAAATATGAATGCTGTCGACACCTCTGGGCATACGTGCCTGCATTTCGCTACCCAGGAAGGACACACAACTGCGGCCTCGCTGCTTCTCGCGAGTCACGTCAGAGTGGATCTCGCAAGTAAATCCGGTGCAACCCCACTGCATCTCGCTGCTCAGAAAGGTCAAATTGATGTTGTGGTACTACTGCTTGCAAACCGTCCGAGGATACCTCAGTCAGCCTCAGGCGGTTCGGCTTATATCAAGAGCAGTGTCATACACGGACTTCCTGAGCCCGTGCCGTCGTCTTTATCAAGTGCTTCGACCGATCACGAGAGTCACTCCAGGGATTGTGTCGACACGTCACTTTCAGAAATCGACACGCTCGACTCTAAGGGAGACACCACTACTTTCTGCTTCTCGATGGGGGCATTTCGATGTGGTGGAATTGCTCATCTCGACTGGGGCGTGTGACAGCGCTCGTGCAGCTGACCGCGAGACGGTGCTGGTCTGTGCTGCTCGATGGAGGAGCTCGATGGAGGAGCTCGAGCGCAGTCTCTTTGCTGCTTCAGCTCGACTGCTTGGTGGCAAGAGTTATAAACGGTGTCCAAGCGTCTTTGATATTGGTGACTCTGTAAACAGTGCGAGACTATGAAGAGCAGGCGCACGAGTTCCAGACGATGTGAATGCGCGTGGTCGACCGGTTACAGGGGGTGTATGCCCAGCTCGAACGTGATCAAGACGTAGCCCAGGAGAGCATCTACCAGTTCGTCATGATCTTGTATCATTTCATTCGGCACAAGAAGATGTACTCCGCTAGCAGTGTGCTCGACCGACTTGTGGCAAGCACAAGTATTGCGAGGCGACTCCGTGATTTCCACACTGAGTTAGCGTTTTTGGAGCGCCGTGTCAAAGCGGAAGCTCTTACGGGAGACTAGGAGCAGTGGTGTACTAGCGACGAGCGTGCTCTTCAAGTGAAGTTTTGAAAAGCGATTGAAAAAAATCGCGCCGGGAGTTTACGATCAGCCACACGAGCAAGCCGAAGTATTTGTGGTGCTTCAGCACAGCCTGCGCGTCCACGGCGACAAGTACAGTCAAGAAATGGTGGACTTCCTCAGGCTACAAGGTTGTTGGTGCATCTGGAGGTAATGACTCGCCGATGGCTCCAGTCTGGTTCATCCCGCCTTACGAGCTTGATATTGCTGATACGGAGATTTCGTCGAAAACTGCGAACGTGGTTCGTGGGTACTGGCTGAGCTCAGTCGTTGTCGTCAGCGAGCATCTGGTCGAGCACGAGGCGTTTCTTGGCACCGTCGAGACGTGGTTTCCACTCGGCCACCCAAACGTGGTCAAACTGTTCGGGGCGTCGCATCTCCACTCTTAATTCCTGACTGTGTCTGAGAGCGTCTCGAGCACCAACCTTCGCGAGTACCTGGCGTGCAAAGAAACAAGCATCTGCTGTGGCAGAAGCTCTATGGGGTGGTTCTTAGCGTCAAGTATCTCATCGAGCGCGGGATTTACGTCCGAGCACCCAGATGCGACGGGCGTCGAGTTTGTCGAGTGTTTGTGACCCCAGTCGCAGTTGTCGCCCGATAATGTGTTTGAGCGTCCGAGTGCTATAGAAGGCGACGCAGATGGGAAGGTGAGTGGGTGAGCGATTCCAACTGCTCAGCTCTAATGCAGATATCTACGCTTGAGATTAGGCTTCACGAGAATGGCGTTGCGAGCCAGCGGAGGTCTTCGCACATCCATCCAAAGGGATAAATGAAGGTTATGCTTATAAGAGGCTGAGGTGTCGCTCTTTATAGGGATAGACCACGGACTATCCGTAAAGGGGCCTTTATGTTTAGCGCAACTTGCACAGAGAACTGCTGGCAAGCAACAATGTCTGCAGCAGCTCCGAGGCAGCAAGTGCTGGCGCTCTACCGGCGCATCGTGCGCGAGAGCCGCCGCCTCGAGCCGGATGCACGCGAGTACTATATGCACTTTGCTCGATCTGTGCGTCTCCTTCCTCCTTCGCTCTCACTCTCTCTTTCGCTGCTGCAGTTCTGGCTCGTGTGGCACATGAAGAGCTCACTTCGTGTTGTTGCATTATCACTTGTGAATGCAACCTGTAGGGTTTCATTGGGCACTCGGACGAGACGGACCCTGAGCGCATCCAGGAGATCGTCGCGCGCGTGGAGCAGGATATGGAGTGGATCCTAAAGAAGTACACTGGCGCTGGGCTGCAGACACCGTCAGTAGCCCATACGGACGCCAAGAAGGAGTAACTCGATCACATTAACAAGCCCAAACTGCCAAACGAAGCCCAGAGAAAACCCCATGCGTCAATGGTGTTACGTTCGTGAGGTTTTATTGATCAGTCCTTGTGAGCACCACCTGCGAGAAGAGACTGTCGTTCTTCGCCGCTAACTCGCTGAACGAGCCCTGCTCCGCGACTTTGCCATCAAAGATCACGGCGATGCGGTCCGCGCTTCGGATCGTCGACAGGCGGTGCGCCACCAGGATCACT
>JAASGO010000627.1:0-18142 GCA_023334245.1 Globisporangium cederbergense | reverse complement strand
TCGATCCGCTGCTGCAGGAGAAGGAGAACGTTGTCGGTGGGGAACTGAAGGAAAAGCAGGAGCTGTCGCTGAAGAAGCAGCAAGTCGTTATGGCGTTTGACAGCGAGTGGACGCCCGTCTCGGTGTGCCGCTTTGATTGACTGCCTGGTCATTCATAGGTAGGTGTATGAGCGGCGTCAAATGGCTGCTTTGGACCTGCACTTGCTCTGAAATGGCTACACTTTGTGCCGAACTGGAATTGTCGCACGCACTGGGAAGTAAATTTGGGACACGGCCAGGTCCAGCACCACCATCTGTCATTGTCATGGAGCATCTGGTTTAGATCCACAAGTTCACTTATAGAATCTTAAAATTAATTCCTTTATTTGATTTCGAAAGAGCCGAAAAGCAGTTGATATATAGATGGTATCGTTGAATTTACGCTTCCAACTGACACACCATTTTTGAAAGGTCTCTATTCGATTTTGGTACCCATCTGCATTATCTGCCAATCAAATCCTCCCATCGTTCATTTTCATCCAATCATCGATACCAATTCGAAAGTTTCTGGTTCGCGACGAACCGTCGATTCGATCTCATGTGTCCAGGAATAAAAGAAGCGTCATCCACTTTGCACACAAGCAGCACGTCGCGACGCCAAAGCCTCCATTACAACTCTCGCCCCCTTCATCCGCCAGTGTCTCCCTGTAACGCGACTAGTGAGCGAGTGAGTAACCTGTGTCGTCCGAGCGTTTGCGCCCTGCACTGCGACGATGGCTGGCGATCGCGGCAGTGGCAGTGGCAGCGGCGGCCTGTGTCTGACTCTGAGCAGTCGCTCGCCGACCGCCACGACCGACCACTCGACACTCGTCCACAGTGGGGTCTCGACACCCAGCACCGTGCGCTCGCAGCCGCAGCGTGGGCGACGGCTGACGTCCGACATGATCTCCTTCACGACCGTCGACATTCCCGTCTCAGACACCGCGCTCTTGGACATGACAGATGATAACAACGCCTTGCAGTACTTTAGCCGCCACCACCCAGTCACCCGCGCGCCGTATAAGATCGAGCCGTGCGCGACAGGGGTTACGACTGGGGTTATGCCGCGTCCATCAGGTCTTGTCGCTGGTGGTAATGGGACAAGCAACAGCAGCCGGCGACTGCCTCAGTCGCAGGCGCGGAACGGCCGACACCACCAGCGGTCCCTGCATTCGCGCTCGCGCAGTGGTGGCGCCCTCTCCACGACGACGACCCCGCGCACGACGAACACCGGCGACCGCAAGTACTCGTCTCTGTCCGCCGCCTCGAGTGTCGCGACCATGAGCGGCGTGTTGCGTGGTGACCCGCTGTTTAACAGCCTCAATAGCTCGACGCCACCACCGTCCTCAGGTATTGGCACTAATGGTAGCGGCCTCCTGGACGCGACGCAGCGCGCCGCGACCGTCTGGTCGCTCTTCATGCAGAACGTGCTGCGCAACTCGAACAACCCGGGCGCGATCGCGCTCAGCGGCTGCGACCGCCACGGCCGCGAGATCAAGTACAGCTGGGTGCAGTACTACGAGCACGTGCACGCGATCGCGCGCGTGCTCACACATTTCCAGTTCGCACGCGGCGACGGCGCTGTCATCTGCGCGAAAAGCTCGCCCGAGGTGCACTTCCTCAATCTGGCGGTCGTGGCGCTCGGTGGCGTCGTGAGCCACATCCGCCCGTCGTGGTCAGCTGGTGAGCTCGTGGACCACATCTTCGTGGACTGCAACGCCAGCGTGCTGATCATCGACGAGCTCCAGGAGAACTTTGTCGAGGCGCTGCGCCGCACGAAGAACCAATTCCGCGCTGTGATCGTGCTGCGCGAAGAGCCCATGGATCTCGTTGTCGCGCTCGACACGGCCGTGACGATCCTCGACATGGACGACCTCACGAGCCTCGCTAAGACCGTCGATGACGTCGTCATCGAACTCATGGTGAACGACCGCGTGGCTGCGCATGCGTGCTGCCTCATGGCGTTCGCCTACGACGAGCAGGGAAAAGTGCGCGGCATCAGTCTGTCGCAGGACAACGTGATGTTCACGGCCGCGACGATCGCCACGTCTTTCGGACCGCTGTCGAGCAACGACCGGCTCGTCGGGTACATCCCACTCTACCACGTGGCGGCGCAGGTGCTGGAGATCTACATGCCCATGGTCTGCGCGCTCTCGGTGGTATGCGCACCATCGTACAACCAGCCGCTCGTGAAGGTGATCACGACGAAGAAACCCACAATTTTCTTCGCGACGCCCGACACGTGGACACACTTTAGTGCGCAGGTGTATAAGGCCAAGAGCGAGGTGAACGCGCTCCTGTACCGCTGGGCCAAGACGCGCGCGACCAACAACTCGAAGAAGCTGCTCTTCGGCCAGGACGCGCACCGCAGCCTTGGGTACATGCTCGCGAAGAAGCTCGTGCTCAACAACATCAAGAAGCGCATCGGGCTCGAGAGCTGCCATGCGTGCTACTCGGTGCTCGCGCCGCTTGATTTTGAGCTCGAGAAGCTCTTCAAGACGATTGACATCCCTATTTATCAAGTCTTTGGGTGCGCCGAGACCTCGGGCTTTGCCGCGATCAACTACCCGCACGCGTGGGAGTTTGGCAGTTCAGGGCGTGCGCTCAAGGGCACGAGCATCACGTGCGACGAGGTGACGCAGGAGGTGCTGCTGCGTGGCCGCAACGTGTTTGCAGGCTACGTGCAGAACGGTCCGGAGAACACACCGCTGCTGCCTCCGGACCGGTGGTTCCGCTTCCGCCAGCACGGCTTTTTGACCCCGAACGGCTTTTTGAAGATTAGTGACCCGCAGGAATTTGTCGTGCTCTCCACGGGCGACTGGATCCCCGTCAAACCCTATGAAGATGCGCTCGCGCTCAGCGAACCGGAGCTCGACCGTGTGGTGCTCATCGGTGAGGCGCGATCGTTCCTGAGCGTACTGCTGTTCATGAAAACCACAACAAACCCCGCGATTCTGAGGACCGTCAAGACAGCAGGCAGCCCAGCACTACACGATGACGTACTTCGCGTGGGCAAAACGATCAAGAGCACAGCGACCACTGTCGCCGAGGCGATCAAGTGCCAGGCGTGGGCTGTGCACTTCGACAAGGTGCTTGAGGCGCTCCCACTGCGCTGTGGCATGTCAGGCTTTCACGTGCGCAAGTGGATCCTCATGGCAGACGCATTCACCGTCGAGTCGGGCGAGATCGATCCGGACACCGGCGCTGTGAGGCGCAAGGTGGTCGACGGCAAGTATCAGTCGCTGCTGGACTCGCTCTACACCTAGCGATCTAAGAGTGAGCTTGTTGAGTCTCTTGCGTGTACCAAAGTCTCCTGACCACCAATTTTGCTGCTGTCTGTATATTACCAGTACAATAACAACCCACTGAGGCCACTTCTTACCAATGCGCGTATATGTCTTCCATCGTGTCGTTCGTTCCCTCTCTCTCTATAGCCGCCTTTATCAGTTCTGTCGGATGCGGATACCCTGTTCCTGACGCCGCCCGCCACCGCCTGATGAGCCGCCGTACTTGGACGGCACGGGTGTCGTGTCCGCGTGCTCTAGGCCAAAGTTGCCAATGTCCTGGAAGCGCGTGCCACATACTTCCTCCAGTCGCGTCATCGTGAAGCCGTCGATCGCCTCCGCGTCCATGTCGTCATACACCTCTGTGAGCACAGACGCCTTGAGTTCCTTCACGAGTGCAAAGTGCCAGCGCCCGAACACCTCTTCTGACACACCGAGTCTTCAAGAAACGCACAAAATACGAGTTAAAAATCCACACCAGTCAGTAGTTGAACACAGCAGCACAACAAAAAGACGCATACCTCTTGCGGATCCGCTCTTTGACCTGGCCCACCGTCTCGCGCAGGCGGAAGTGCACCACGAGCGGCACGCCGTGCGTGTGGATGTACACGTGCGTGTTGGACTGAAAGGAGAAGTGCACCACGCCCATACGCAGCACCTCGTCCTCCTCGCTCTCTTCCTCCCCATCTGCGTCCGCTGCTGTCGCCACCTGCTCCTCCTGTTCTTCTTTCGGCACCTGCTCCACAAAGAGCGCCACCTCACTGGAGGCGTAGCTACTGCCACTAGAAGATGAAGACGAGAGCCAAAACTTCTCCAGCGATGTGTCCTCACCCAGCACGCGCTGTAGCATCGTGCCTCCATGCGAAACCTCACACACGCGCAGCACGGTCTCCGACGGCACTTCGCATGCCTGGCGCAGCTGCACCAGCAGGTCGCGCACCGTCGCGTTCGGGAGCACGAGGAACTCGACGCGACGCACAGTCCGTGGTGACGAGGCGTCCACGAACGCGGCAGGTGGGGAGTCGTAGACACCAAAGTACACGGCCACCTGCTTTTTCGCCTCGATCTCCGTAATCGGGTGGTCCAGCACTTCGTAATATAGCACGTTGGCACGCTCCATGTACTCCGTCAGCAGCTCGTCGAGTGTCACGCGGTCGTTCCCAGAGTACTTCGCATGGCGCAGTGGGCTCTTCTTCGGCTGGTTCGTCAACGGCGAGTGCTGGTACAGTCGCAGCAACAGTCGTCTCTCGCCAGCGAAGCCCAGGTGCTCGGCCACAGCGTCCACGATATCGTCATATGAGTTGCTGTTCAGTAAACTGAGCGAAAACGGCTCCTCGTCGGGAAAGCGGTACCGGTGGAACACGACCTCGACGCGGTCCAGCAGGTACTGGAAGTACATCGGCACGTCCGGGTACTTCTCCTGGTTGTTGCTTGTTGTCTCGTCACTCGACTCCTCATCCTCCTCGTCTTCAGCAAACTGGTAGCAGACGATGTCGCCATTTTGGATCTCCGCCGTCTCGAGCGAAGTGTCCATCTCAATCTCCGAGACCGACATCGGCTGGATCTCCTCGTACAACACCAGCTGCTGCGTGAACGGGATCTGCAGTGCCTCGTGCAGAAACTTGGCCAGCTCTGCGCCCGTATGGCGCGCGTCAATCACGACGTTGCCCATGTACTCCAGACGCTCGCCGAGCTTCTTGGTCACGTCGTAGAACTTGATGAACAGCAGGATCTCGTGCGAGTTCAGCAGCGGTGGTGCAGTCAATGCATCCGGTGATAGCTCATCGTCTTCGTCCTCATCGACCATCAGCTCATCTGCCGCCGCGCCATCAACTTTCTCTGGAGCAGGAGGGGCTTCTGGAGGCGTGAACTCGGCCCACAAGTGGCGGTGTATCACGCTTTTTTTTCGCTTGCCCTTCAATACCTTCGCTTCCACACCAGCAATGTCTCCATCACTCTCTTGATCACCTACAATCTGCAAGAAGAGCTTCACTGGAGCCTTAGGAGATGCATCGTCGTCGATCAGCCGTTCGACGCAGTCAACCAAGTCGGCGTCCACCAGCGAGTCCGGGCGCTGCGTCCTGTTCTCGCGCGTGATCACCTTCCACAGTCGCTGCCGAGCCACAGGCACACCCGTCTTCCTGTAGATCCGCTGGTACAGCTGTCGGATCGACGCGGCACGCTTGATGCGTATTCTAAGACACGCGTTGTTCCCAAAGGACGAAAAATCAATCGTCTTGGTGATCTTCTTGAGCTTCGAGACGCTCGTGTCGGACGCGATACGCAGCGTCATGTACAAATGCTCGGTTTGCTGCATCTTCTTGCGTCGCGCACTCGCCTTCTCCTCTTCGTGGAAACGCTGGAGCAGCGGTTCCGGGATCACTAGCTCCGTGTCTTCAACGTCTGGATTGATACTCTGCGATACTTTGACCTTGCCCTCAGCTTCGCCCTCAGACTCCTCTGCAATGCTGCGAATGTCGTTCTCGCCATCGCGCACATACACGAGCATGTAGGCGCTGGAGAAACTGCCCCGCAGCGGCAGCATCAAGCTATTGGACGAGCTAGTCCCGGGCAGGTCGCCATTGCCGTTGCGACTGTAGTCGTAGACCTCGTCCGTGCGGTCGTCGTCTGGAATCACATCCGCAGCAGACCGGAAGTCGACACTGTTGCCTGTACTGGACTTCTCGGGTGAGCACAGCATCGACGAGTACAACGGCGTTGACGGTCGGGAGTCTACGCCTAGGGAGGCAGAAGACACGGATCCGTAGTTGCCCTCGATCGCAGTCTGTTCGTCTACCACGGAGATCTGGTCGTCGTCAAATCTGTACCAGTTGGTGCACTTCGCGACGTCCTTCTCCGGTCGGATAAATACGTAGTAGTGGCCACCATGCACGTCCCCACTGTGGACGAGGACGCTGTGGAGGTGGTACACATGCGAGCGCCGCGGCGGCGCTTGTGATTTGTCTGCTGTAGCTGCTTTCTCTTCCCCAGTCTGCATCGCACCGTTGTCTTCGTTGTTTGAGATAAAGTCGTCCAGCACCAGCGTCTTCGGGTACTCGAAGCGGTCGTGGATCTTCACCATCCCATCACGCATCGGGTCGTACTCGAAACGCTTAAGCTGGATGTTAAGCACCGGTGGCAGTTGCAGGAAGCGGACGCCCTTCTTCGCGTCCTGCTTGCCGTGACCCTCAGCTTCGTACTGGTTGTCGCCCTGCAGCATCTCGATCTCGACGTACTTGCGGAAGGACTCATAAATATCCTTGCAGCCCTTCACGTCCAGCTGAAGGTCGTAGAATCTCTCATCGCGGAAGGACTGGAAGTCTACATTCACACACTGCACGAACGACCGCACTTTGCCTTCAAAGAGCCGCTTGATCGCGCTGTCGACCTTAGTGTTCTTCATCTTCTCCTCGAGACGATCGCAGAGAATCCGGTAGAGCTCCTGCACGTCGTGCTGCATGAACGAGTCGATCTGGCTCCATCCAAACGAGCGTGTGAGCTCTTTCGTGCTCACGGCCTTATTCTTTGTCTGCAGGCGGTAGAACACGCGCTGCAGCGCCAGCGAGACCGAGTCGTTCGTGTCCTCTTTCTCCGACGGTGTCTCGTACACCACGTGGCGGAACGCACGCAGGTGGAAAAGTGTCTGCAGTAGCGAGTTCATGTAGCACGTCGCGCCCTGGTTCTTCAGTCCGACCATGCCCGTCTCCGCCTTCGAGTCGTACGATAGGTACTGCGACGTCAGTGTGTCGTCATTGCCGACGCCCAGCGCGTCGATGTTGGACATCGAGGGGCTCGTCGGCGGGTAGATCGCCGCAGTAGAACTGTCCGACGCCACGCCTTCGTCGTCATCAACATCGCCGTCTGCGCCATCCACTGTGTGCACATTCAGCTCGACCTCAACGTTCCCGTCGGCTGTGAGGAACTCGTTCTCAGGGTTCAGCAACTCCTTCCGCACAAAAAACTTGCTCATGCCGAACTCATGGCTCTTGGGCGAGAACCTATGGACGCCCGAGATCTGGCGCCGATGTCGCGATGGGTCCCCACTCTGGCTCAGCAGAATAATCTCCACCGTCACAAACCGCGTCGGGACAGCCGCACCACTTTCTGCATCGCCACTCGCCGATGTATCAGCGCCGTCCTGCTGTTCGTTGTCAACCACCATTTCGACAAAGATGCTGACAACCTCGTCGTCCATGCAGTGGCCGTGCGGGTACCAGAGCACGCGCCACTCCTTCCCTAGCGCGTCCGTCTGATTCGCTGTCTGGATGCGTCCCTGGTCGGTCAGCAGCGGGAACACATTGTGAAACGTCACAGTCGGACACGACGGCTCACGCGGGATACTGTTGACTATGGACGGTGCGTGGTTGTTATGGTTGTTGCTGCCTGCGTGGTACATCTTCGAGCTGCCGGACGGATCCAGCTGCATGCTGCGACCAGGACTGCGCGCCAAAATGGTCGCATGCGATACGGGCGGCGGCGTCTGCGGGATCTCGATGTCGTCGTCTAATGCGGTCTCTTCTTCTTCCACTTCCTCTTCCTCCTCCTCTTCTTCGTCCAGCTCAATTTCTGCGGCTTCTGCGCTCCGCTGCTCGACATCACCATCGTCACCTGTAACCTGTTTACCTACTGCCTGCTCGCCATCCACCGCCATAGACTCTTCGCTGCACGGGTTCATCGACTCATCCTGGGTCGACGTCGTCATCGACACGTCCGTCGCGCCATCCGCATCATCCATGTCGAACGTGTCCTGCGACCACACTGACGCAGGCACTGCTGCTACCACGTTCTCTGTACTTTTGCCTGCACCACCACCATCGCCATCACTATCGCCACTCTCGCGATAAGGCTTCTTGCGCTGCGCTGTGTCGCTCTCGTTGCTCTCCGCTGCGGGCGGACTGCGTCTCTTCTCCACCATCCTGCGTTCTCCGTCCTCGTCCTCCTCGTCGCTGGGATAACGCAACGCTCCTGCTACCACTGCTGCTCACACGTCTGCTATCACCAGCACTGTAACTACTACTGCCCTGCCGCCGCAGCTGTTGGTGGTCGTGGCCGCCGTCGTCTACTGCTGACACGCTTGCTTGAAGGACGAAGCGCTTCGTCTCGTTCGTTCTGGTGGCGCACGTTGGCGGTTTGGCGCGAAAGCGGTTTTCCTGGGTGGGCTTGGCGAGCTTTTGAACGCTTTTTGACCAGCACAATACAATGGGAAGTTATATAGGGAAGTGAAACTTAGGTTTGTGATCCTTCGTTTCGGCCCTGGTCCCATAGTGCTGGTCTAGTCTTTTTAGCCCTTTTTCCTCTGCTATTTGATTGCTTGCTAGTTAATGACTACCCTAGATTAATCACTCATTGCGATACAGTTGATTCTGAAATGAGACATTTCCAAACCGGGAGCCTACAATATGTATTAGGGTCTGGTGCATCCATGGCTTTTGGTGCCTTCTGTAACTAAACTAGAATACCAGCTGTGTGTTTGTATGCTAGCTGTCAAACATGCGTGTTCGGGTTGACTAACGAAAACGCGTTGGCAATCAATTGTTGCAACAAGTTACCTCCACACTGATTAGTGAAAGCAGCAATCTGCGGTGAAAAATGCCAGCGTCTTGTGTGAAAGCCTACGACGCAGTTGGCGCATGCAAATGCAAAGCATTTCTGCTGTGGGGTTGTTGTGTATGAACTGAAATCAAGCAAAACGCTTTCACTAAATCGATTATCAACCAATCGGCAGCCTCCAGCATTTTTGTTTTGCACCAATCACCTCGCGTATTTCGGTGGTGGCACACGCCAGTATTTTCTGTGTTGCGAAAAATGCACTCTTGACGCTTTCCGTGATGGCGGTGATGGAGGCGCATCGCTCGCGCATCTTATCTCGCCACAGTGGAGCAATAAGCAAGCGGACTTTAGACGACCTTCCTGTAATTTACGACTGCTATTCGCACGCTTAGTCACAGGCAAATGCTGCTGGACTATAAAAAGACAGCAGGACAGCCTGGCTACTGGCTGGCTGAGAGCCAATGCCAGTAACTTGGTGCACTTTCTTTGTATAAATTACCATTTTGTTTCCTTTCCTCGTTGTCGGAAGATGATGGTGCAACTGTGGGCCGAAAAGAAAGTCAGACCAACAACTTGCAGTTTGTATGCCGCTTGTTATTGCATAGTTTGATAGTGCGACCTATTGCAGCAGCACATGAAGAAGGGTGTATATTGCTGCTTGCCTATTACAATAGACTACAGGCTGTTGCCACGAGCGGCTATCGCGTCAGTGTTGAAGGAAAAGTAAACTGGTCGTAAACTACTGAAACCTCAGTGGAAAAAAGACACGAGCCACCACTTTCTCAGCGTCACACATTCTTTTTATGGCACACATATTCGAATACTTACCGTGTTTTGGAATCATATTATTCATTTTTAGACTTTGATATCAAGACACGGTAAATATAGTTTTAATTTTGAAGTCTTCTAGTTTCTAAAACACGTTACGTCGCGTGCGCACTAGAGGGTGGATGCGGGTCGGACAGAACCGTGGCGGGTGCGTTTTTTGTATCGGCAAGTCTCCATTTTTCACCCGCAAGCAAGAAGCGAGAAGCGAGCACAGAGAGCGCAGCCTCGATTCTTCCGCATCCGCACGCGCCGCAGCCTCAAGCCTCACACACGCATTCGTAGCCGAGCGCTCCTCTCGACCCAGAGCGCAGCCATGGACTGGGACCCGCAGAGCACGGACACGCAGGGCTACATCTGCCCGCCCTGCCCGGTCTTCTATCCGACGCTCGAGCAGTTCAAGAACCCCCTGAAATATATTTCCAGGTAAATTACGACCGCCACCTCATGGAGAGCATGGGCGGGCGGGCGTGACGCCTGGCTGGCTGGCTGGCTGGCTGGCCCCATGACGAGGCAATATATGGGCAGGAGTGGTGTCTGTTATACAGGCGTCTCTCTATCTCTATGTGTGTGCATGCATGGTGGTGGTGGAGTGAACGCGGTATTGACTGTGAGGATGGCAGAGCGGGACAGAGCGGGTGGCTCAAGGGGAGAGACGCGCTGTCACAGGAGTCACGTCACTCGCTCCGTCGTCCCGCCACTCTCTCTATGTGTACACACATGCTTGTATGTGTGCGTGCGTCTGCTCATGTGAATGGATACACCTGTGCTTCGCTGCCTGTTTCAAGATGGCTGGGTTGAACACACACAATGGCTCACAGTGTCACACTCTTCTTATTGTGTTCAACAGCATTCGACACATCGGCCAGCAGGCGGGGATCTGCAAGATAGTGCCTCCGCAGGGCTGGCGGCCGCCCTTCGCGATCAACGAGAAGACGTTCCGCTTCCGCACGCGCGTGCAGCAGCTCAACTGCATCGAGG
Source organism: Globisporangium cederbergense (assembly GCA_023334245.1). Lineage (NCBI taxonomy): Eukaryota > Oomycota > Peronosporomycetes > Pythiales > Pythiaceae > Globisporangium > Globisporangium cederbergense. The sequence continues at coordinate 7,484 of JAASGO010000627.1, read as the reverse complement.
GCCACTCGCGCGCCGAGGGCAACTTCGTCGAGGCGCTGCGCATGTTCCTCTATCGCAATGGCACGCCCATGACGGAGATGCCGCGCGTCCACGGGCAACTCGTGAATCTGCGTTTGCTGTACAAGACGGTCGTGGAGAGCGGTGGGTACGACCAGGTGTGCGCCGCGAAGCTTTGGCCGCAGATCGTGCGGCGTGTGGGGCGCACGCGGTCCGCCGACCACCCGGACGACACGATTTGCGAGGCGTACCAGCAGCACTACGAGACAAACTTGCTGGCTTACGAGCGGCACGAGGCGGCGACCAACAGTAGCAACAATAGCAATAGCTACACCAACATCAGCTTCCAGACACCAGAGGTAAGCAAACGAGTGCTCGCCGAGAGCCGAACAGGAGGACGCGGCAGTGCTGCGACCAGTGGTGGTGGAATTGCTTTTACAGCCACGCCGCAATCAAAGACACGCAGCAGCATGAAGAAACTGGATGGCGAGTCGTCGCGAGCCTCAGCAGATACAGGTGCAGGTTCAGCAGCTGGTGGCCACAGCGGTGACGAGACCCAAGGTAACGCCGATGCTGATGCTACTGATGAGGATGGCTCGCCCAGCAGTCAGCGTGTTAAGCGAACTTTGTTTTCTGAAGGTGGCCACACCAGCAGCGAAGAGAACGACGCGCACTTTGGAGTGGACGCCGTCATGAAAAAGGAAACATCGGACGCCAAGACTAAGCCGCGCATGAAGATAGAGGATTCAGCGTTTGACGAAGATGACCCAGCGTCGCCGTCATCCTCATCAGCATTAGCAACAGCAGCAACAACGAAGATTCCAGAAAACCTCGAGCCATCCGCATTGAAACCCGATTCTGCTCGCAAGTACCGACTCGAGGCACCCGAGATTTATGCAGGCCAGAAATTCTACCACTTCTTCCCCGAGTGTGGCGCGGCGCTGGCGCAGGTGAAGCGCGTGTTTGGCGGCAAGAAGCCGCACGTGACGATCCAGTACTTGAAGGACGGCAGCCGCGACAACATCGACCTCTCGACCATGCAGATCATCATTGCCAACGGCTGGGACCCGTACGTCTCCCCTAATGCTGTAGTTTATCATCACGGTGGTTGGTACTAACGAATAAAACTGTATGAAAACTGAACAGGGAAGCGGCCGAGCTGGCGTACAAGAGCGAGATCTGCCAGACATGTCTCCGTGGAGACTGCTGGGAGAAGATGCTGCTGTGCGATAGCTGCAATGGCGGACACCACCTCTTCTGTCTCGACACACCGCTCGATAACGTTCCACCTGGAGACTGGTATTGCAGCGCTTGTGTGGAGGAATCGTACTCGACCGAGCGCGAGACGAACCCAAAGTTCGGCTTTGAGATGGGTAGTGAGTACAACGTGACAGCGTACAAGGAGAAGGCCGACGCGTGGAAGCGCGAGTATTTTGGATTCAAGAACGACAAGGAGGCGGAGCAGTTGACAGACATGGAGCTTGAGAAGGAGTACTGGCGGCTGCTGAGCATCCCTGTGCACGAGAAGCGACTAGAAGTGGAGTACGGGAGCGACGTCGACACTGGATCCGTCGGGAGCGGCTTCCCTCGAGCAGACTCGTACCTCAAGTGTCTACGCCTGGTGTCCAAGAGATTAAAGAGCATGACCGCAAGCGACGCGCAGGAGTTTGCTCAGCGGATGAGCAGGTTCTTCTCCCACGGGCTTCTAGATGCGATGAAATCGGGTACGAACCTTGAAGAGCTGTTGCGAACGTATGCGAACGATGACTGGAACCTGAATAACTTGCCGAAGCTCCCAGGCTCCGTGCTGCAGCACCTCGATGAAGATATCAAGGGTGTAATGGTGCCGTGGATCTACATGGGCATGTGCTTCTCAACTTTCTGCTGGCATGTGGAAGACCACAACTTCTACAGCATGAGCTACAACCACTGCGGTGCGCCCAAGACGTGGTACGGAGTGCCGTGTGAGAAAGCAGACCACTTTGAGGAGACGATGAAGAAGCTGACGCCAGAGCTCTTTGGGAGCCAGCCGGATTTGCACCTGCAACTCGTGACGATGTTCTCACCCGACACGCTGATCAAACATGGCGTGCCAGTGTACCGCGCGACCCATCGTCCGAACGAGTTTATGGTGACGTTCCCGTCCGCGTATCATGGCGGCTTTAATAACGGCTTCAACTGCGCCGAGGCCGTGAACTTTGCGACAGTTGACTGGTTGCCATGGGGTCATAAGTCGGTGCTTAAGTACCGAAGGTTCAGCAAACTGCCAGTGTTCGCCCACGACGCTCTCGTCTACTCACTTGCCGAGACGCTAGTTGAGAGCACCACGTTTGATTACGACTCGGCGTCCAAGTTCCTGTTCCCAGCGATGAAGCAGCTCTACGACGACTTTGTGTCGTTCGAAGCCCACGTTGCAGCGCACAACATCACGACCCAGGAGTGGATGGCGGAGTACGAGGAGCGCCACCACAGCATCTCAGGGAGTGGGATGCCCGTGCGGTCGAGCAAGAAGCGTATGATGTCGACTGCCGACTGCGAGGACAAGGATGAAACAATATCTCCATCGCTAGGTGTGAGCGGCTTCATGAGGACGAAGAAGATGAGCATGTCGTCGAGCAGCCCGAAGATGAAGATGGCCATTGCGACACGGCCGACGAGAATGGTGTTGTGGGCTGGTCAGTCTGGCAAAAACGAAGGACTGCGCTGCGTCACGTGCAATCAGTACTGCTACCTACAGGCGGTCGTGTGCACAAAGTGCCGTCACCACTCTGCGGTTGGATGCGTGGAGCACTACTCGTCCATGTGCGAATGCGACCAGAAGAAGCACTACGTGTACCTGCATCGCTATGACATCGCGCACTTTGCAACGATCCTGGCGTCAATGCAAGCGCGGCTCAAGCGAGTCGAGGACTGGAACCGCGTCTATACCGAGAAGTTTGCACCCGTTGTGGAAGAAATGCACGCAGATGGCGTGAGCGCGAGAGTGCGACCGAGTGTTCACGCGATGAAGAAGCTGCTTTCAGATGGCTTACAGTCTGGCGGAGTCGTTCAGGAACGACTCGACTCACTCGAAGCTGGAATTGCGAATGCAACACAGTGGACTGAGAAAGCGGAGCATTTCGTCTTGAACCAGCGGCGAGATGGCGATGAGGCTGTCCGTGTGCAGGCAGTGCTGGATCTGATGAGCGCCGCGGAGAAGCTGGCGGTCGTACCAGAGAAACTGGAGCTAATCGAGCGACTGTTGACAAACTGGCGCGAGTGCCAGCGAGCCGCTGACTTGGTCCTCGATGCGATCAAGGTGATCCAGCAGGAGGAGGCGCAGACCTCATTCAACATCCGCGATCCCAGAGAATCAGCGAAGCTGTGGACCGAAAGCAAGGAGCATCAAAGGACGATTGCGTCGATTGCAAAGCTGAATGACCAGATCGAATCCATGGGCTTGAGCCATCAGCATGGCATTGGTTCTCGCTTGCTGAGCGCCCGACAGTACCTCGAGGTGCTCGTTTCTGCGAACGCTGTGATCACCATTATCGCAAAGAGCATTGAGCGAATCCACACTGGTGAAAACTACACCAGTCAGCTGCAAACAGAAGCTACAGTGACGGAGTCTGCCTGTCGCCTCGTGGTTACAAGCGCGGACAATTTGAATCTTGACGAGCACAGTTGCATTTTCAAAGTGGAGATGCTGCGTTCGTTTCTGAGCGTCACGGAAGCAGAATCCGTCGAGCTCCACGCTGCGTTAGAGGACCACTCGAAGAGCACAGAGGAGCTGGAAGTTGTGCTGAACCGGCTCAAGAGTCTGCCTGTGGCTCCCGATCAGTTGCAAGAACTCTCGGATCGCCTGATAAAGTGCCAGTCGTGGGAAGGTAAAGCCAAGTTTATGATCGAACTGAGTGAACCTGCGGGCATGCGACCGACGCTGAAGGAGGTGGAGATGTTCTACGATCAGGCTGACGAGCTGTGTGTTCCCACGACATCTCTGCTGCGGCGTCAGATCCACGGACGTATTCAGGACTGTCGGCGCTGGTGCACGGCTGTGCACGGCCTCTTCCTGAAGTCGACAGACGCGGAGGGCGGCCTGCCGGCTTTCCTCCAGGCTGCGATCAAGAAGTTCCACTCGCTGTACAACCGCAAGGATCACCCGCACTCGCGCCTGCACTGCGTGTGTGAGCAGGTGCTGTCAGACTCGCCGAGCCTGATCACGTGCCAGCGATGCGGCTCGTACTTTCACATCCAGTGTGTCGACCAGTACCCGGTTACGGGCAACAGAGCGTTCGTGTGTTCTGATTGTCAGTCAAAGAACAACCGCCAAGGCGGACATCGTCAACAACATCAGCACCAGCACCAACACCAGCAACAACAGCAACAACAGAATGACTCGAGCTTCCCTGGCAGCATCCACTTGCGCGCGACGCTGGGCTCGCAGGGTGTGCCATTGTTCTGCCACTGTCGTGGCGCTGAGGACTCGTCCATGATTTGCTGCGACTTCTGCGACGAGTGGTACCATTCTGTATGCATTGCGATGCCGTTTGAAGTCATGAATCACATTGAAGCCTTCCGCTGCCAACGGTGCGCGATCAAGCAGAATCTCTACTACCTGGACAAGAAGGCGCTGCGGAAAGACTTTCTGGGTCGCCGCCCAGCGTACGCGCGCGTTGAGACTTTCCTGACGCAGCTGCACACGTCGCTCATCGCCTTGCCTCCTGGCGCGTCGGAGCTGCTCGAGTACATGGAGCTTGTGCGGCAGCTGGAGCTTGCAGTGAAAGCGCAGGTGCACAGCTTCGCGTCAGATTTTGCGCCCGAGTCGCTCGCGCACATGAATTACGAGGCAGAGGAGGCCAAGGTGATGTCGATCATGCATCGGGTGACAGATCTTGAGATTGGTTTGGATGCTGCGCAGGGGAGCCTCGGCTCGATCCACTGGTGCTTGCGTGCGTGCAGAATGGTGCTCAGGTGCGAGAATGCGCCCAAGTATTCGCATTTGGTCGTGTTGCTGGAGGACATTCGACAGCCAAACTTCACGTTCCCGCGCGTCGAGTACTACCACATCCAGATGACGATCGAGGATCGCGTGCAAAAGGCGTCTTTGTGGCTCAAGCAGGCGAAGACGCTCGAGGTTGAGGAGTGGAACATCGAGAAGGCGAGGCGCCTGCTGCGCGAGTACCAGGAGCTGAGCCAGTTCCTCGAGTTACCTGTCGCGGAAGTGAACCTTGTGCACCAGACCGTCGCGAACGCGGACGCCGACGAGGAAGAAGAGTTTGTGAGCGACAAGAAGCGGCGGCTCATGTGAGAAAGTCACCACGTGATGAAACACGCAGTAGGGACAAGCTCAGGCTGGTAGGTAGGGATTTGTAAAGTAGGTAAACGAACTCTCTTCTTTGATTTTGATGAACGCGATTATTCCACTTGCCACACGTCCGTCCGTTCACTCACAAGGATGACTGGCTCACATCGAGGCCCTTTAGAGCTCCTCCTTGGTCTCCGTGGGGCTGCTGCTCTTCTTGCTCGCCACCTTGGCGCGTCGCTTCTCCTTGACGTCATCCCAGAAGCTTTGCGGGAACTGCTCCACCACGCGGCCGCGCATGTGCTCCTGCGTGAACGCGTGCGTGTCCTGGAACTCATTCTGACCGTGCTCCGCCTGCGTCAACACGCGCGCCTTCGCACTTGTGGCCGCCGCAGTGGGGGACAAAGCAGACTCGTCCTTTGAGATCTCGAAGGTCACCTCTTCGGCCCCCACGGCCTGCTGGACACCAACCTCGACGCTCACGTCCATGTCCGTGAAGATCTACGATACATAAGTAAGTACACAAAGAGGTCAGGTCTTACGACTCAGCCACGCTCTGCTGCTGATACCATGGGCTTCTTACCTCCCACTTGGGGAAATTCGCGACGATCTATTTATTGCATTCGCATCCATCCACATCCGCAGACAAGTATAAAGTAAGCACACCTCAAACGTAGAAAGCAACGAACGCCAAAGCAAAACGAGCTTGTGAACGTACGTAGAAGTAGGTGTTGTAGATCGCGTCCTTGTAGTCACCGTGGGTCGGCACATTGAATTCGAACGGCTCATTCGACGCGAAGAACACGATGTTGGACGCGTCCTCATCGTGCAGGTTGTCCATTTCACTGTGTTCAAAAGTATTATGAGTACATCATCGTTTGACAATCACACACTGCTACGTACACATATTCCGTCAGACACAATGACTCACCGGAAGACCTTGACGTGCTTGAAGACGGACTGGAGCGTGCGCAGGATGGACTTTGGCACGACGGCGTGCGGCCCATTGAAGAAGCCGACAAAGTTGACGACGAAGACGCCCTTTGGCCCGCGCAGCCAGTTATCGCGCACGTTCTGCATCACCTCCTGCACGTAGAACACCACAGGGTTCCAGCCCGTGTACACGTCGATGATGAAGAGGTCGTACGCGGGCGTCTCGGGTGTCTGCTGCAGGAACGCGAGCCCGTCGGCCACGAATGTCTCACCGTTCACGCACTCCTCTGGGTCCTCGGCCTCGCAGCGCTCGTAGTGGAAGTAGTTGGCCGCCTGGCGTACCACGGCGTCACTGATCTCAATGACGTCTGTTGTTACATTAGGTTTCATAAGCCGCACACAAGCGACTGGTTAGTCAATCTTCCTTCGCACTATGTACGCACACCCAAAAATAAATAAGTATACACAGCACAACAGAAGCAAACAACGCACCCGTAGGGATCTGCATGTGACGCAGGAAACTGGGCACCGTACCGATACCCAGGCCGATCTGCGCGGCCTTTTCAAACTTGCGGTCCATGTACGCGGCAGACTGCATGATCGCGAAGCCCGGGTACGCGGCCTGCAGGCGCAGGTCTGGGTCGTCGAACTCGGCGCCGATGATCGTCTCGTCGTAGAGCATGAACACTACCTGGTTGCGGCGCACGACCACGACGTCCGAGTCATCCTCCACGATCCTGTGCATTCATATCCATAGCACCAGCAAAGCACAAGCAGTAGCAGCAACACAAAGCCATCTATTGTCAATCCAATCAGCTCAGCAGCATGCAAGAAAATGGAGGGCAGGCATCGCGCGTGCTGCAATGCGAATCGAGGGATGCAGAAGCAACGTACGTGCTCACAATCTCGTAGTCCTTCTTCTGTGCCGCAACAGAAGCGCAGCCCAGCAGCGCGCATAGCGCGAGCGTCAGCAGCAGCGCTGCCAAAGTCTTCACAATCGCCATGCTCGTGCTCGCTTTTCGGATCCGAACTGACGATTTTTTCACAAGTTGTCCCCCTTTACACCTATGCTATGTAGAAGGTTTCAAGGACACGTGTATGCTTTATAATAGGTTTGGCACTCATGCCTGTCAATCAAAGCGGCACACCGAGACGGGCGTCCACTCGCTGTCAAACGCCATAACGACTTGCTGCTTCTTCAGCGACAGCTCCTGCTTTTCCTTCAGTTCCCCACCGACAACGTTCTCCTTCTCCTGCAGCAGCGGATCGA
>JAASGO010000626.1:0-18163 GCA_023334245.1 Globisporangium cederbergense | reverse complement strand
TGAAGCGAGCAACCACATCCGATGTTGCTGGACCCTGCGCAAGAGTCTAATAGCTGGACGAAGACACGATGAAGACCGCGACGAAGATGGCTTCGAGTGTGCTCCTCCTGCTGGCGGTTGGTGGTGTGGATGGAGGACCACTCGCGTGGGGTTCCTGCCAGACTGCATGCAACGCCGGAGCCGTTCTCTGCTACTCGAGCTTTGGCTACGTCTTCGGCACCGTCACGGCGGGTCTCGGGGTTCCAGCGGTGGTCGCGACGTGCAACTCGACCCTCGGGGCGTGCATGGCGGCGTGCACCCCGCTGCTTCTCGCTCCGACGCCATAGCTCCTACCTACCCCGGCGAACGCGCAAGCTTTCACGAGATCAAACCATTTCATGCGTCCTCACATCTGATAATAACGCTGAGAACATGTTCTTTGTGAGTATCAGATTCAGATCTAGTTTAGTGTTTTATTACTGTAAGAAATCTGTCTCGGTCCAGACTCAGAAAAGCCTTGCTGCACATCCCCCTTGCCAAATTCCGCTTTCCGCGGTCGCACGCAAGTGCCATTTCCCAATTGGACGTCTGCTACGCATATCGAGCGTTTAAAGCACGCTTGGGCGGTGGTCGAGTGCTTGCACACCATGGAGAAAGAAATGAGTGCGTGAAGTGAAATGGGTGGTTGCGGTTGCACGATGGCGCCTTCATGCTGGTTTTGTATGCTCGTGATGAAACTGTCTCTCTTTCCCGTCCGCTCCCACGACCACAAGGCGTCCAAGGAAGAAGAGCGCGCATGCAGCTTGGTGTTCATCGAAGGTGGCCGCAGGGACCTGCGCTCACAGCGCCTTCGGTGGTAGCCTTGCGGGTGCTTTGCCTGAGCATGGAGCGTTGGCTGCACTCGACTCACTATTTGCGATTTGAAACCTGAAGCTCAAGCACCCTGCGTCACCTGAAGCTCTGCTACTCGCACACGCCCGCCCCACACCACAAGCACCATGCAGCAACGTTACAAGTCACTGCCGTCTGCGCCTTCGATGGACGAGTACACGATGCTGCTCCCCGTCGCTCGCCTTGTCTCGCGGACGCGTTGCGATAGTCCGCTCGAAGCCCCGCAAGAAGACCAACACCGACAACAAGACGAGCGACGCGCATGGAGTGCGCCTGATGAAGAGGGTGCGGATGAGCGTGAAGACAAAAAAACGTTCTTCATGTTTGGACTGGAGCTGAGCATTCCTCGGCTCGTGAGCTGCAAGATCAAAGTCAAGCTCACGTGCTGAGTCGCTCGCTCGCCCGCGCAACCTCGTGTACAATAATCAATATTCCATCGTTAAGTACATGCTGGTTCGTGAGCTCTTCATTACTAGTATCTCTGCCGGGCCAAAGCTCCACAGATCTTATGGATACAACCTTGCAATCTGGAGTGTGGTTTGTGATTAAATGTGGGTGGAGGCATTGAGGACGCTTTTTGCCCTCGTGAAGTCAATTTTTGTCCAATCATACCCAAATTTTAAAGAGATCTGAATCATTTCATCTAATGTTAATGCGCTTCAAATCGCGTGAGGAGCAGCAATTTTATGTTCACATGAAATTATTGTAAGAGCAAACCAATCCCAACAACATTTCAGCCAATTGCAACGCAGTATTTTGCCCTTCAATACACATACATTTGGAAGTTTTATGCAATAAAATTCATCAATTTATGGGATAATTAGGGGTTGTGAAAGAGTAAAACTTGGTTCCTCTTGGTAATTTATCTAATCATCAATTCAGCAGCTGATCCCTTAATAGGAATAATTCATTTATCATAAGGAGTAAACCTGACTTGTAGTTTCCAGCGAAACGGCTCGACAAAAAGGTGCAAAATCAACATCATTCAATTCGTCTCATCAAGACGAATCGATTGATGCAAAAAAGGCATGCAGTAAAAACAGTGTCCTCGATGCCCCCGCCCACTGTAAATGTAGAGCAGCAGTTGAGAAGAAAGAGTGCTCCAGATTCAGAAGTAGAAATCTGAGTCCAAACAAATTGCATCAGATACTGCTAAAATCTGAGTCTGTCACGCTTCAGCCTCGAAATTTGATATTCGAGTGAGCACAATTGCTTTTTGTGCTTTACGCGACTTGCCACGAGTCTCAAGTTTTGATTAGCTTCACACCCGAGGGTTTCAAGCTTCACACCTCCTTTGCCACGAATTGTTGCACAACAGTAATACCTCAGCGACTCGGCAAAACAAGCAATCGATGCCAGAATCAGAACTGCTCCTCTTCAGAGAGAGCTGCTCCGCTCAGATATTCACATATGTACCAGACTCAGGTATTTTACATTCGTAAACTACCGACACAAATGTGACTCGATCCAGACTCAGACCAACCGTCCCAGCCCATCTCCTGGCAGATTCGCATTTCCGCCGTAGGCACAAACGCTTTCACTTCCGAATCCACCACCCAGAACGCATGCATCGAATGCTGGCATCGGCTGCGGCGTTTAAGCGCGCTGGACTGGACGAAAGAAGAGAATGCTTGCACGCCATGAGGCAAGGGAAGAAGGATGACGGAGCTGCTGAATGAGTGGTTGTGGCTGTTTTAATGCCTGTGTTTGTATGCGGCGCACGCGAGTGCGCTCCACGTGGCGAGGTGGTTTCGTGCAAGCGACGGTAGCAGGCAGCGGCGGCGAAGAGCAACCTTAAGCGAGTCGAACGGCAGTTGGAGCTGGGCACATACAATAGAGAAGGGCGAGCGAGTCTCCATGAGCTGCCGCTGCCGCCAAGGCGTTCACATCCGCGGTGTCGAATGCCATCTTCGGAATCGCACAATCCAATTTGCGGTCGCCTTCCCAAGCGCATTCAACCAACCAGCTCGCCAATAGGTTGCTCCACTCCTCCGAGCCAAGTCGACATGCAGACCCACCAAGAGCCGCAGCAACTGTCGACCGTGTCGCCCCCACTGGCTTTCACTGTGAACGATGGTGTTGTGATCTCGGCCACGACCCAAGAAGCCGCTATGGAGCTCGACGTCATGGATCTCAGCGTCGACGACGTCTCGGATGCTCTCCAGGAAATGGACACCGCCACCGTGCCGGCCACGGAAGTCATTGAACTTGAGGATGAAGATGAAGACGAAGATGAAGACGAAGACGGCGAAGAAACCCAAGCTATCGAAGACATCGACATGGATGGCGACGATAGTGACAGCGACTACGACTTCGACCAAGACCTGGAAAACTTCGACGAAGAGGACGACAACGACGAAGTGGACGAGGACGAGAAGTTCCACTACTTCCAGTCGCTCATCGAGGAGATCGAGGCCACCGCCGAGGCGAAGAGCGACCTTTACGTCATGAACATGCTCGCGCAGCGCGACCGCATGATGGTCGAGGAGTCCGCCTGGGTCGATCAGTTCCTCAAGGAGCAGGAGGAATGGAAGCAAAAGAACGGCAAGAGCGTCGACGATTACAGTCTCTTGGAGCGGCTCGTAAAGTTCATCCCGGACAAACTGGAGCGCAAGCGACCGGTGCGGGCCACGCGCAAGTGAAGAGAAGAGCTTCTACTGCTTCGACTCTCATATATACTCATCGAAGCTCCATTCAAACATACATCAACTAATACACATTAATACCCAGCACTCTCATTGCTTCCTTGTCTTGCTTTTAGCAAGTGACTACCATCAAGAGTCGCAAGTTAGAAGGGTCGCGCGTATCTTTCTGATCCTCATATCGGCATTAGTTTCTCACTCGCCACTTTCAGAGATGTCCAAGATCCACACGACTCGCTCGTTGCATCTGACGGCCGGCGCTCACTCTGTCATCCTCAAATGCGTGTCCGTATGTGTCTGGTTGCTACTATTGACTGCTCCACCGCCTGTGCTCTCGTGCCTCATCGCGGGCGCGGATACTGGCACATGCACGGACCCGACGGACTTTGACCTGCTCATCCCGTTTTGCAAGACGGTCGTGCCGTACACAGCGTGCCTGCCGCGCTACCAGAGCCTCTGGTACAACCACTCGGCGCTCGCCAAAGACAAGTTCGTGGAGCAGATGTTCACCAAGATCGCTACTCAGCGCAAGATGTATGAGACGAACAAGACGTTCCTGGACAAGAACACGGACGAGTGGGGCGGCAGTCGCGAGATCGTGCCGCGCTTCGTGGAGAATCCAGACTGCGAGAACGCGTACCGCAACTATTTTTGCTGGATGAACTTCCCGCGCTGCGACGCCGAGGGCCGCAGCCTGCTGCTCTGCAGGAGCGTCTGTGAGAACTACATGAAGGCCTGTCAGCTCTCGCAGGACCTCTGGCGCTGTGGCGACCCACAGTACGTCAACGGCCGCGAGCCCGAGACGAGCGTCACGTGGATCGTAAGTTCAAAGAGAAAGCGTTGTCATCCATTTTCCCAGCTACTACATCAACATACACGCCCATTCATACGCACACACAGAGGGACTCCTTACCAACCGCTTCTTCTTCCCTTTCCTGTCTTTGACAGAACAACAGCCTAGTTTACTACCGCGCGCCGTTCCCAGGATCGCCGTTCAAGGACAACGCCGTGGACGCCAACACGAACAAGCCCGTTGTCGTGTGCACCCCAAGTCTCGAGAACGCCGCTCGTCAAAACCACCACTACGAGTCGCTCGGACCTCTCGCTGTCTCGATGATCGCTCTCTCCATCTTGCTCATCGCGTAGTGGGTGAGTGAACGGTCGAATCCAGTTCTCTCGTCTGGGGTTAAATAGAGCATTTGCTTTGCCCTTGAAAATGCTGTTGACCTCCTCGTCTTACTGCATCTGACACGCGTCGTCCTTCTCGGCCTCGGAGCTCGAGAGGCCGTCGATGATGGTCTTCCCGCTACCAGTTGACCCCAGTGCTGTGTTTCCTGAACTCGAATTGTGTGGATTCGCGCTCTCGTCCCGCGAATGAATGCCTCCATGGTCGGACGCCGGGTTCATCGAGTGCTGCTGACCCTCGGTCTTGGCGCCGTCGCTGTCACGGTTGATGTTGGGCACCACAGTGCGCGCCTTCAAGCCGTTCGCGCCCGCCTTGCTGCCTTTGCAGCTGCAGCTGAAGCTGTTGGCGACACCAGCGAAGTAGCAGTGGTTGCAGTCATCGCAGTGCTCATTGCGGTGGTCGCCGCAACGTCGGCACTTGGCGCAGTGCTTGCGGGGCTTTTTCTGGTCGTTGCAGAGGCGATTGCTGCACCAAGAGTACGTGTAGTGCGCCTGGCACGTCGGGCACGTGAAGCCGTTCTCAATTGTCTTCTTCACCTGCACCTCGCCGTTGCAACACTCATAGGACACCGTCGAATCGAGCAGTTCCTGCATGTCCTTGACCTTGGAGAGGAACTGCATGAGGCACACGTCGTGCACCATCTTCTGGATGTCGATACCCTCGCTCTCCATCGGCACGAACGGATTCGCGCAGCTCACGCACTTGCAGTGTACGCCGCACACGAAGCCCGCTTTCACGCACGCGCAGCGTGCATTGCGGCACTTGCCTGTGCACTTGCAGCGGATCGCAGAGGAGTTCGAGTCGTCCTTCTCTTCAAGCGACTGGAGATGCTGTTGTTGTTGCTGTTGCTCTAGCGTCGTGTCTTGGTGGACGGTAGGGAACCCAGTCTGGTGCAGGATTTTCTTCGACGAGCGTCGCCCCGTGGGGTCGGGCACCATCGACGCAAACTGTGCTGGCTCGGTCTTGATCGTACCAATAATCTCTGATCCTCCGTACGTGGCCGCACTGCCCATCGCTGGTGCTGAGGTGTTGCTGCCGTACTGGACGTACTCGGGCGAGATGAGCGCCTTGCGCTTGTTCTTCTCCTCCGCCATTTTCTTGGCCGCCAGATCGAGCTGTTGCTGTGCGCTCTGGGAAAGAACTGTTGGCTGAGGCGGTGCCGGGACATTCGAGCCTATGAACGACGACTGCGACTGTGGAGCTCCAGCTACTGTCTGCTGGTACTGCTCGTTCGGGTTGCCGCCCTCGGGTGCACTCAGAGCCCCTACAATTGACACAACCGTGCTCTTGATCGTCTGTAGTTGGCGCGAGAAGTGGTTGCGGAGTCCACCCTCACTCGTCGGCGCATTGTCCATCACTCGACCGTTGCTGTCAACATTATGAATGGAGATTGAGCCAGTCGGGGGCTTGGCAGATGACAAGCCGCCGGTGGTGCTGCTTAAGTACCCGCCGCCATGCGAGTTCGCAGCAGTCGTCGGGTCGGCATGCGGACCATGCTGCGGGATCACGCGCCACTTGGGTGCATCCTTCTGAGCTTTCTCGCCAGTCTCGTTGTACGCCTTCCAGTCGATGATCTCGCACGACGGCGTTCTACAGAAATCACAGAATGATACACGCATGAGCAATCCTAATAGTAACAATGGACCACACACTGTAGGCATAACGCGACGTACCGCTCGAGGCTGTCTGCGCCGTCCGCGAGGGAATTCGCGCTCGCGCTGCCCGAGAGCGCGCCGGGGGTTATGTTAATCATCGCGGGGGAGATCATGCCTGACAAACTCTCAGAGCTTTCCGACTTGGCGAGCGACTGAAGCCAGTTGATCGTCGCGGGCGACATGGATGGGTATCCGAGGAGACCTCCTGGTGAGATGCTGTCCATGCCACTGTGGCTGCTGCTCACAGACGCCGAGCGCGCCAGCTGCACCTTCTGGCTGACGTCGCTTTCGCCGCTGCTGTTGTGCTGATACCGCGGCGCGCCTACGAAGCCTCCTGTGTGCGCGTTGCTCATGTGCTGAGCGTGCGCGTGCGCAATTGCCGCGGCGTTCGCTCCTCCGCCGAGATGGTGCTGCTGCTGGGGCTCGTCCGAGTCGATGTTGAAGAACATGGAGAAGACGTCGCCCAGCTCGTTGTACATGCCGTTCTCGTCCTCATTCAGCGGTGACTCTCGCATCGCATCGCTGATCTGTTGTTGCTGCTGCTGTTGCTGGATAAACTGCGCCGTCGGCACTTGAGGGTGCTGCTGTTGCTGCTGCATCATGGTCGACGCGTGCACACCAGGATGAGTCGCTACTGAGCCCGCGCTACTGCCGCCGCCAGGAGGTCCGTACTGCGCTTGCATCATCGCGGGGCCGCCGTCACCACCACCGCCTGGCGGGTTGTTCGCCTGTGAGGGGAGCCCGTTCGGCGTCGAACCGGTCGTGAGTGTCGAGTCGAGGAATTGCCACATGTGCTGCATCTCATCCGGGTCAGCGAGCTCCGCTTGATGCTGCTGCTGCTGTGGCGGCGGCGGTGGCTGGGAGACGTACTGGGGGTCCATCTGCTCTCCTTCGCTTGGTTGCTGCTGCTGGTGCGGATCTGTGATGTGGTGTGGGCGACGGCCTCGTGAAGAGGGAATGCCGGTGCCTTCCTTTTTCGTGCGCCTTTCGCTTTTCTCGATCGAGCTTTTCGCCCGATTCGATTCAAAGTGCGAACAAAAGCGCTTTAAATCCGCTCAGATTTAAATCTGAAAGTCTCCTTTTATCCAAATATCCGACATTTCTGGGAAGCATTTGATTGGCTGAAATATAATATTTTCCCTTCTTCTCTTGCTCGTTGTATGCCATACACAAAACAAATACAACGCGAAAATTCGAGCTTACACCGCGAAGATACCAATATGTGTATGGCATACTTTGTGAAAGTCAAGAAGGGAAAAAAGTAGCGCTTCGTTCTGAACGCCCGCCGAAACCGTTTGCAGGCAGGTGAGAGGCGATGCGTATGCTACACCGGACGACGCCTGCTGCGCGCCGCGCGCACGCCCTGGCGGTGTCAATGGCACGCTCCCAGCACAGACGCGCGATGCACGCGCTCCCAGCGGCGGACGTCCGCGCGCGCTTCCTGCAGTTCTTCGAGGCGAACGGCCATCAGGTAGTGCCGAGCGGCTCGCTTGTGCCGCCGGGGTCCGACACGTCGCTGTTGTTCACGAACGCCGGTATGGTGCCGTTCAAGCAGTGCTTCCTG
Organism: Globisporangium cederbergense; assembly: GCA_023334245.1. Lineage (NCBI taxonomy): Eukaryota > Oomycota > Peronosporomycetes > Pythiales > Pythiaceae > Globisporangium > Globisporangium cederbergense. Next base: position 10,246 of record JAASGO010000626.1, on the reverse strand, counting down.
GGCACAGAGCAGCGTCCATACGTGCGCGCGGCGTCTGCGCAGCGGTGTGTGCGTGCGGGAGGTAAGCACAACGACCTGGACCAGGTCGGGCTCACACGCCGCCACCACACGCTCTTCGAGATGCTCGGCAACTTCTCCTTCGGCGACTACTTCAAAGAGGACGCGATCGCGTTCAGCTGGCAGTTCCTCACTAAGGAGCTGGGGCTGCCGAAAGAGCGTCTGCACGTCACGGTGCTCAACAGCGACGACGAGGCCCGACAGCTGTGGAAGAAAGTGGCGCAGCTGAGCGACAGCAAGATCATTTCGCACGACGAGGAGGAGAACTTCTGGGCCATGGGCGACTCCGGTCCGTGTGGGCCGTGCTCCGAGATCTTCTGGGACCTCGGTGATCACATCGCGGACCCTGATGAGCGGTGCGTAGCAATGTTCTGATAGCTGTTAGTGTTTCAGTCTGAGTGATGGAGGCTCATCCTTGTGTGTACGGCTTGTGTCCTTCACAGATTCTTGGAGCTCTGGAACTTGGTGTTCATGCAGCTCTTCCGCAACGAAGGCGACCTCTCGGGTACGCTGCACCCACTACCAAAGCCATCGGTGGACACGGGCATGGGACTCGAGCGTATCACGTCGGTACTGCAGAACGTGCCGTCCAACTACCACACGGACGCCTTTGTGCCGCTGATGGAGCAGGTGGTATCAGTGATGGACCGCCAGCGTTCGCGAAAGTACCTTGTTGGTAAGAACGGCCGATCGTTCACTGATGTACTGGAAGAGGAGCTGGATCTACAAGCGCAGCGCTTTGGGGTCAACCAGCAGATCCAGACGGTGCGTATCGTCTCGGACCACCTCAAGGCCTCGTACGCGATGCTCAGCGACGGCATTTTCCCGTCCAACATCGGCCGCGGCTACGTGCTGCGCCGTATCATTCGGCGTGCGATTCGCCACGCGCAGAACTGCGGCGTCGAGAGCGCGTTCCTGTCCAAGATCCAGGTCCCCGAGTGGGAAAACGCGCCTGGGTTCGCCCAAATGCGATCCGTGATCTCGAACGAGGAGAAGGCGTTTGAGGAGATGCTCTCGAACGGCAAGCGCGCCATGGAGAAAGTGTTCTCGAGCGCGAACAGCAAGACGATCCCTGGCGCCGACGCGTTCCGGCTGTACGACACGTACGGCATCCCGCTCGACATCACGCAGGTGCTCGCGGAGGAGCGCGGCATTACAGTCGATGCTGTAGGCTTTGAGGCGTGTCTCGAGGACCACAAGCGCAAGGCGAGTGAGAGCAGCGCGTTTGTCAGTCATCATGGCAACGTGAGTACGTCTGCTTCTCCCAGTGGCAATGCGTCATCGGCTGGTGGTTCATCCCAAATGGCAGTAGCAGGGGAGTTTGTCGGATACGACAGCTTGAATGTGCACGGAGCACGCGTACTCAGCGTCTGGAGTGCAGGTGACAAGAAAACCAACAACAAGACAGCGACTGCCTCATTCTGGGTCTCGATCGACCGCTCGCCGTTCTACGCGGAAGGCGGTGGTCAAGTCGGAGACAAGGGCCATTTGGTCGTGAATACGCCAAATGGCACTGTCGAGATCCAGGTGATCGACACGAAACGTCTGCCAACGAACGATGCCATCGGACTTTACTGCTCACTCCCTGAGGGTATGCAGTACGCAGACATTGAGGCTCTGCTGACAGCGAGCGGTGGTGTCCAGGTGGACACTCACGTGGACAGGAAGTTCCGTACCGGCTGCCAAGTACACCACTCGGCCACGCACTTGCTCCAGCGCGCGCTCAAGCAAGTGTTGGGCGACCATGTGACGCAATGTGGCTCGTTTGTAACGACGGACCGCCTGCGCTTCGACTTTGCGCACTTCGGCGCACTCTCACTAGACGAGATGGCGCAGGTGGAGCTGCTCGTGAACGAGATGGCGGCCGAGGAACTCGTGGTGCAGACACTAGAGCTGCCGCGAGACCAGGCGGAGCAGAGTGGCGCGATCTGTAACTTTGGCGAGAAATACGGCGACGTCGTGCGCGTCGTCAAGATCGGTGACGCCTCGAGCGAGTTCTGCGGCGGTACTCACGTGCAGAACGCGTCGTCGATCTTCCCATTCGTGATCCTGAGTGAGGGCTCCGTCGCTGCTGGCACGCGTCGCATGGAGGCGGTCGCGGGCATTGAAGGCGCCAAGCACTTGCAGACGAAGGACAAAACGCTGCAGAGTCTCGCTGCACAGCTGGAGACGACCCCAGCGAAGGTCCCCGAACGCATCACCAAGATGCAGAAGCAGATGAAGCAACTGGAGAGCTACGCGCAGTCCCTGGGCGATCTGCTGGCTGCTGTGCCCTCTGCACCAATCGCGCAGGGCCGGATTGGAGGCCCAATAAGCGTTGACAACGTGCAGTTCCATGAGTTTAGTACTGGTGGTAGTGGTAGCAGCAGCGAGTTCGTCAAAGTACTGCGTCGACGCGCTGAGTTCCTGCTCCAGAACGCGCCGGAGCACGTTCACGTCGTGGTTATGGGCAGCCAAATCGTGTGCATCTCTGACGGCAAGAGCGCCAACGTGGGGAAGCTGCTGCAGCAAATGCTCAAGCCTTTGGGTGGGCGCGGCGGCGGCAGCGCGAGTTTCGCGCAGGGCTCGCTGCCAGCAGACGCAGCTCCGACAGCACTGGAGCTGGCGCATAAGGTGCTGGAGTAGGATCCATGACGGTAAACTCAGTATCGAAACCTTTAGAGAATGACATAGTGTTGTGTCTGCTACCAGTGTCCTGTTGTAAATACAGTACACAGTTATTATCCAACGAAAGCTCGCCTGATTATAACCACAGAGTCGTAATTCGTACTTTAGAGGGTTGTCTACCGCGTTAATACCGCGCAAATGGACACAATTGAAGAAGATGGTGGACCTGCAGCATGACGAGCTCGCCGAGATCCTCGCGCAGCTGCGTGACGCCGTGCGTGAGCTGCGCATGCGCGGCCTCAAGCAGGCAACCAAGTTCGCGTCGGAGCTCGTGCTGGGCATCCCGGACGAGCTGCGCGCGCAGCTGAGTAGCACTGGCCGCGCGCTCGACCGCTATGAGGACAACAGCAGCAGCAGTGCTGGCACGAGGGAAGATCTCGACCGGTATGAGGCCGCCAAGGCGTCCTTCGACGTCGGCGAGTACCTGCGCGCGCACCAAATGCTCGCGGTCGCGCCTGCGGGCAAGCGCACGCATTTTCTAAAGCACTACGCGCTCTACATGGTGCGTGTGGTGTCGCTTTGCAGGTGGTGGTGGCGTCAATTGACGAATGTACTGTGTCTTCTGTGTCTCTGTGCAGGCTGGTGAGAAGGCAAAGGAAGAGATGGACCTAGAGATCGGCGTGACGGGAGCGAGTAAGATATCTGTATACGAGTATGTAGAGGTCGGGATGTTGTGTCTACTCATGACTGGCGTGTGTGTTCTTCAACTACTTGCTGCCCATAGAATCCGAACGGGATCCACACCGTAACGGTGCGAACCCACACCTGAAAGAGCTCTACCTATCACTTAGCAATTCGTACCAGCAGAATGAACTGGACGCCTTCGGGCTCTACCTCTACGCCGTCGTGCTCAAGCGACTCGGATACCGCACGAGCGCCGGAAGGTCGGACCTGCGCTCAGCCACGTCGACACCGACCCGCCATCCACAGCAGCAGCCTGAGCTCTACGAAGAGGAAAAGAGCAGCGAACAGCACAAGCGGCGCTCGGTCGACGGCTTCACAACCATCGCGGCCACAGCCAACACGAACGACGTGACTACGCGCTTCATCCTGGTTGAGTCTATCCGACAGTATCCGTGGAACTGGTCGGCGTGGATGGAGCTCGCGTCGCTCTCACCCTTCACGTCCAACGTAAGTATTGTCTGCCTCTAAACATACAAGTGTGTTGTGTGGCTCACCCTATGGCTCTAATGCTTAACGCAGGAGGAAGAAGTGGTGCTCTCGGAGAGCTGCCCCTGGATGTTTCACCTCTTCCAGGCACACGCACTGCTGGACCAGCAGCAGAACGACGCTGCGCGGCAGCTACTCGACCACCTCGCAACGCTCTTCCCGCATAGCACGTACCTCGTGGCGCAGCAGGCGCTCACGAGCTACCACATGCGCGACTTCGACCAGGCACAGGAGCAGTTTGAGCGACTCGCGCTCGCTGACCCACACCGCGTGGAGACCATGGACGTGTACTCAAACGTGCTGTACGTGAAGGAGGACAAGACAGAGCTCAGCCGTCTGGCGCACCGCGCGCTCAAGGTCGAGAAGTACCGACCGGAGACGTGCTGCATCATCGGCAACTACTACTCGCTCAAGAACAAGCACGACCGCGCTATCGTGTATTTCCATCGCGCGCTCAAGCTCGACCCGAACTTCCTTTCTGCCTGGACACTCATCGGCCACGAGTACGTCGAGATGAAGAACACGAGCGCCGCGATCGAGGCGTACCGCCACGCCGTGGACCTCAACATCCGCGACTACAGGGCGTGGTACGGCCTGGGTCAGGCCTACGAGATCCTCAACATGTACCTCTACAGCATCTACTACTACCGCAAGGCCGCATCGATCCGACCTTACGACGCACGGATGTGGTGCGCATTGGGCGGGTGCTACGAGAAGCTCAACAAGACTGACGAGGCTATCGCGTGCTTTCAGCGCGCAGTGGGCAATCAGGATCGCGAGGGGATCGCGTCGTACCACCTGGGCCGCATCTTCGCGCTCCGCAGCCAGCAGCACGAGGCGGCCAAGTACTATCAGCTTCACTTGGGTCTGCGCCAGGCGCCAGCCGCGTCTCTACGAGGTACAAATGCTGGGAACAATGGTGACCGTGACGATGACGAAGCGCTAGCGAACGCGAACGTGCTTGTGCTTCCGCGAGGCGGCATGAACATCAGTGTCGACACTCCGCAGGCACTCGCTGCGATCCTCTTCCTGGCCAACTACTACAAACAGATGGGCAAGTACGCCGAGGCGGCGCTCTTCTGCAATCGGCTGCTGGACCTGCAGGGTCCGGAGAAGGAGGAGGCCAAGGCGCTGCTGCGCGAGATGCGCAGTCTTGAGGCCGCCAAGGCGAGAGCAGCGGGCGTCACGTCGCTCGCACCATGAGAGCCGAATTCGTTTCAACAGAGAAAGTGAGACCAGCACTAAGAGCCGAGATGCTGTTGTTGCTTTGATTCTGTCTATCTATTCCACACTCGACGGGTTATTCGTAAATACAAACAGAAATGTCGCGAGGTCGAGGTCGGGCGACGCCGGCGGTCCCGAACCTCGTGCACGTCGGAGCTTGCGCTTCGTCATTGCCACCTCTCGCGTCGTCTTAGGCTTTGCTGATGTTTTTGTTGTTGTTGTTGATGATGCAGCACTGAGGCCCTGAACATCAAGCGTTTTCCACGCCTCGCTGAGCTCGTGGATCAGCTGATCTGAGAGGATCGCGACTCTCTTGGACTTGGGCACCTTGACTTCCAACGTGAACTCCTGAACCGCACCCAGCGCTGCTCGAAAAGTGTCGGCGAACGAGAGCTGGCTTTGATTGGGCTCTGTTACAGCAAAGCCGCTGTGAGCAAGTGCATCAGGCTCCAACGCGATGATCGACAGCTTGAGTTTCTGAGCTTTCGGCAGCTGCGCAGCGCCAATAAGATCTCGCAGCCCGCTGATAGATAGTGGCAGCCCCAGCGAAAGATCGAGGGACTCGCAGACTGGGAAACCGCGTGCGAGCAACTGCGCAATAACGCGCTCGTAGTTGGGCACTGCCATCTCGCTGAGCGGGTTCTCCATCCGAAGACGAAGAGACTGAAGAGCTCCATACTCGCCAACCTGTTGGAGCAAGTCAATGACAGTGGCGTCCAGCACTGGCACTGCTTCTGAGTCTTGGTTACTGATTTGTCGTGGAGCTCCGATGACGAGATCGAGGTGCTTCATTTGGACAAAGCCTGTCTTGAAGCTCTCAATCAGGACATTGAGGAAGACTGGGAGATAGTCGGATCGTGAGTGCTTCGTCTCGGAAAGCGTGAGCGATTCGAGATGCTGGAAGTTGAAATCCCACATTGACGCGTCAAAGCCCGCCGTCTCGAAGCAGAAGAACGTCATCTGGGTGATCGAGAGCTCTTGCAGCGCGCTTTCCGGTGCGAAGAGCGAGTTGAGCAGCGGGAAACTCATCCAGTTGGACCCAAAGTTCAGGCTTTTGAGCTGATCGCAGCACGTCACAAGTGCTGTCCGTACGAGGTCCTTCACGACTGCGACTTCGACGACCTCTGGGTCCGGGGCTTTCGTGAAGCACGACTCGAGTGAGAGCTTCTCGAGGCGCTTCAAGCCCGTGAGCAGCGAGTCAAGACAGAGCACGCTATCTTCCGAGAACGTGTTGTACGACAGGTCGAGCTCTCGCAACTGGACGAGCTCACCATTCTCCGAGCTGCTCAGGATTCGCAGCAGCGTCGGGAAATCCGACCGCTGCGGGAGCGCGACGCAACGAAGTGTAAGCATTTGCACATTCTGCACGAAGTTTGGGAGTTGCAAGAGCTCGCAGAAGATCTGGAATGACTGCGCGTTGAAGAAATTGTTGGTGACGTCCAGCGACACGATCGGTAGATCCGCCGCCGCCACGACGTCCAGGAGGTCCTGGAGGTTCTCTGGCGAGTGGAATCCGATCTGAGAGAGATTTAGGTTCAAAGCGCCGTCCGTGACCACGAAGAGATCGCGGAGCTTCTTCTTTGGTTCGACGCCATTCTCCCGGCACTACAGGAGAGCGCACCAAATGAAAACCACCGCCTCAGTCAAGACAAGACCCACTCTATAGACCGAACACACACAGCGTACCTTTCTGGCGTAGATCTGCATGGGGGTCAGGCGGCGGGCTGCAGAGACAGCAGGGTTGTTGCCTTCCGGTTGGTCTCTCCTTCCCAGCAGACGTCGTCTCTTAAGCAGCTCCAGACTACTGCTGATCTCGTCACCGTCCGAGTCGAGCTGCGGCTCAAAGCCAAACTGTCGCTTAAGCTCCGAAAGCCCCACTTCGTCATCCGTAGTGCCCGTTAAAGTAGTATTGTCAAGAAGGAACGTGGTTGATGCTGCGGATATGAACGTCTGGTGGTTTCCTCGCGGCACGTTCTGCGTGTGCATGGGTGAATCGTCAATCTCAATCACATCCTGCTGAGTAGGTGGGGGCGCTTCTGCTGGAATGAAGAAGTCCGTCCATGGAGCGGTATCTTCATCGCACACGCACGTCGATGGCCGAAAGCATGTCCTTCTGATCTCCTCGATGGCGTTGGCACCTCTCTTTACGAACAACTCTTGGTGCGGGTCGCTGCCGTTCACCTCCAGCGCATAGTACGCTGCGCTCTTGACGCCCAGCAGCTTGTTCAGACAGGCGTTCAGGCGGATGTCCAGCACGCCCACGCAGTCTTTGTCTAGCGCATCCATGCGCATGAAAAGCACCTCGAGGCGGCTCTCGCGCACGCCAGGCGAGTTCTCCAGCGCCTGGTACAGCGCGTTCGCGTCGTCGATGCTCAAACCTGTCGGTTCGTAAATCCGCAATCAGTTTTGTCAGCTAACCGTTGGTCGATCCTATGCAATAGCGCTATGGAGGTATTGTTTCATTACCAGAATGCATCGCGCCTTTCGTGCCGGTCGTGTGCATGCACGGGTGGGAGAACTGCCGCGAGGTACGATGGCGGATCTCCCCGCGTCGGATTTCCACGCCCAGGTCCACCACGCGCAGGTACTGCCGTATATTCACATCCGCACAAGCAATCGCAATAGAAACAACAAGAGTCATTGAGTTACAAGCGGTCAGCCATCATATCCACACAAACACACGTGCCCACTAAAACATGCAATGTCAGCCAGACCCAGAGAGTCGCGCACCATTTGGAACCACTGACGCACAGCAGCGGGTGATAGGTCGGCGCGCACGCTGCTCTCCAACCTCTCGATGCCCACTCGGTACGAGTCCGCGAGTCGCTCGATCTCCGCGAACGCGGCCTCGAGATGCGCAGCGAGCCGCTTGCGCCGCCCACCTCCCGCAGTTGCCATTTTCGTGTTTGTTTTCAAAGTGGCAGTGCGTTGGCGTGTCCCCTATGACATGTGTGGCATAGTCTTTCATGAAATACAAAAGGTGATTTTTTCAAATTTGAGAATGTGTCCACTACATTTACCTTATGTTTTATGTCATACACTCCGCGCAAAGTCTTTTCGCACACTACCTTTTTGCTCATATCTCCGCCAGTTTTTGGAATTGGTGCGTGCTGCTTGGATACCGTAATCCTCGAGTCAATTGTCGTGTTCAGGTAATTGTCGTATCGCGATTTTAGCCAATCGATAAGGTGCATTGTAAAACACTTCACAGCACAAGTTATTTGTCACATCGTCATAAAACCAATAATTTCCAATTGGCGGATGCAGAGGCGGATGCAGTCGGCAAGTCATTAAGAGCAAAGCAAATGGCAGGAGAAGGACGCAAAAGCGTGAAGGGAAAGCACAGAAAGCCAAAGCAATTCATGAACGATGGGCACTCGTTCGAGCTGAAGCTTGCTGTATTGAAGACATTAGAGACGGCAACAATGAAGGAGACGATAGAAAGATTCTTCCCAGTTCTACCAACCACAAAACGTCAAACGAAGCGTCGCAACATTGAGCGCTGGCGTCATCAGCGCGCCAAGATTGAGCGTATGGTAGCGAAGCAACGGACGAAGGACAACCAGCGCGAACGGCAAGAAGGCACAGAGACATCGCCTAGTGCGGAAAGCGAGCGCGAGATCGTCGCCTGGATAAACGAGCGGCACAAAGACGGCAGCCCAGTCTCGTCGACGATGCTGCGAGTGAGAGCAATCGAAATTGCTGAAGAGACTGGTGTTGAAGGTTTCCTTGGGAGCTGGTCGTGGCGCCGTGCCTTCATGCACCGCCACAAGCTGTCGATACGAGCGAGAACGCGCCAAGGCCAGGTCACCACAGGCGAGGCCGACGCAGCGATCCGCAGTTTCAGCGAGCTCGTGCTGCACACAAAAGAGCGACTCGGAGTTAGTAAGGTGTACAACGCAGACCAGACCGCCATTTTCTCCGAGTACTTACCGAAGCACACGATCTCTTCTCGAGGAACGAAGACCGTGTGGGTGCGCTGCGCTGGAAAGGAGAAGGAACGGCTGACTGCGATGTTGCTCGGTGACAGCGATGGCAACAAGTACTCGCCTTTCGTAGTGATCAAGTCAGTGCGATCCAAGAACGACGATCGGCAAGCAGAGAACGACCTACATCGTCGCGGCTTCGGTCGTCGCATGTGGCGCGACATTCTTCATGCGCCGGCTTCGTCGCACCTGCAGATCTACGGGAACACGAAGGGGTGGTGGAACGAGCGACTTTCGTTAGAATTTTTAAAGCACCACTTTGGAGGAAGAAGTGCAAACGACCCACCTGTAATCCTACTCTGGGACGACATGAGAGCGCACTGGACGAAAGACGTGATGGAGTACGCCGCCAGCCAGCGAGTAGAGCTTCTTCGAGTCCCACCACGGTTCACCTTCTGCTGTCAGCCAGCCGATGTAGCGTGGAACAAGCCCCTGAAGGACCGGCTGCGAGCGAAGTGGATCTCCGAGCTCCGCGTCCGAATAGCAACAACGACAAAGTCGTTGCACCACGACGCAGCGATGTGATGGAGTGGTTGGTGGAGGCGTGGAGCGCACTGTCGTCGCAGACTATCATGAACGGCTTCAGGAAGTGTCGTTTGCTGCCGAGCTCGATGGACAGTAGTGGCGCCGCGAATGACGCGGATGGTATTGCTGATGTTGTCGTAGACGGCAGCCTTTTTGATGCTCTTGTTGCGCGGCGAGTTGTCGAGCCAGGTCGAGTACGCGATGAAGACGACATTGACTGGATGAGCAACAGCGAGGAGATCCAGCAATCGCATTGAACATTCTGTATGTAGGAGCGTACACAAACGAAGTATCGATTAGTATGTTCCAATCAGCATTTTGCTAAACGTGAACGCTTGCCTTGTGTGAGACGCGCTGAAGCTTTCTCGTGGCTGCCATTGAACACTCACATCCACACACGCACATGCACATTTACACACACACACACAACGAAACGAGATGTTAGCCCTTGGCCACGAAAGGTGATGCAGAGCAGTTGTAACCGGGTGTTCCCGCGTTACGCAGCACAATGCACAGAGTGAGGAAGCGTGCGTCGAGCACCTTCCGCAAGGACTCGTGGTGTAGTAAAGAACGTGTGGAGCTCGCCTATACGGCAGAGCGACGTGCACAGCTCACTG